>OVAQ01001201.1:0-20052 GCA_900406345.1 Erysimum cheiri | reverse complement strand
GTGAATTGATACCTCTACTTTTTCCATGGTGATTTGATTTCAAAAATCCAAATCAATCTCGAGCTCTCTGCAGTTGTAGTGGTTCAGAGTGGTGTTTGTTTTTTTTCTTTTGGTTCTCTCGTATGGTAAGTGCTCCTTTAGGAGAATATGAAACAACTCTTGCTATGGTAATTAACATCATTAGTTAATTAATTAATATATAATGCATATAAAGTAATGCCACACCACGTGAAAGCTGTCGTTGAAGACTGGGGAGTGGAGAGCACTTGGAATAATGGAATCCTATGGTCCTCTGCAGATATTAAAAATTAAGACAAAGTTAAAGACACTAATAAATTAAACAATAATAGTTTGAAGACTGGTGAGCAGTTGCAATCCTATGGTCCTCAACAAATATTTAAAATTAAGAAAACGTTAAAGACACTAATAAACAATACTACTTTATAAGACTAGAAAGCACTTGCAATCCTATGGTTTTGTACAAATTTTTAAAATATGAAAAACTTGACACTAATAAACAATAATAGTTTTTAACAAAATATAAAAGAACTTAATAATAATACATGTCTTCTTATTAGTGACGACTGACGATTTCTATGTTATGAATATCCAAAAAAGACCATTAGTAATCAAAGCCTATATGGGTCAGATTTTATGTAAGCAATTGATTATTAAATCTTGTAAGATTCTTTAGATATGATTTGAAAGATCTGCAACTTCCTATTTGCGTACAACTAACTCACTCAAATCGACCATAGATTTGAAATTATTTCAATTGTTTTTTGAAAGGCCCAAAGTTTTTGACCCAAAACATTGTGTTCTTTTATTAGTTTAATGAAATCCCTATAACAAGGTTAAAGAAAAAATCATGTTGAAATAGCAAGCAGCAAAAAACTATAAATTTCTTCTTATATAACCATTTTACATTCCCGCCAAAACTAACCGTTACAGGTGGAGAGAGAAAATTAGAGGAGAGAGAGACCTATATTTAAAAGAGAAGCTTGGCTAAATTTGAGGAAGTCCCAAAAATGGAATTGCATCGTTTTCTTCTATTACCCTTTTTCTCTATTCAGGTAAAAAAACCTAAAACCATTTTCTCCAAAATTCTTAGATTTTCGATTTCATTTTACCTCGCGACATCTTCTTCTTTCTCGGGTTCCCAATTCCCTCAATTTGGGAACCTGAAAACTCTCTTCCTCAACTTCATGATCAAATCTTCATCAGGTATAAACCCTTTTGATCATTACGGTTTTCTTGCGGTGTACGGTACCTAAACCTAATGATATGTTTCTTTCTTCAGAATGGGTCTCAAGCTCTCAAGAGGGCCTGGAAAAGAGAAATCAGCTTTAGAACTAACTAGGGTTCACATTCTGACTTACCTTACCACAAGTTCTTACCTACGTAGCTTGGTGTCCAAGAAACGAAGACGGTTAATCATCGGTGGATATGATCTTGACATGTCTTATATTTCAGACAAATTGTTGGCGATGTCTTTTCCTGCTGAACGAATGAGAGCTGTTTATAGAAACCCTCTCTGGCAAGTCAAGTCTGTGCTCGATATGCGACATCCTGATCATTACAAGGTCGATAAGAACGATGATCAATACCAAAACATTAAAATCAACAAATTAACCAGTTTTGTTTAACATTGTTTCCTGCAATTTGGTCAGGTCTATAATCTATGTATAGAAGAATCTTATGATCCAGACAACTTTTATGGCCGCGTCGAAAGATTTCCATTTGATGACAATCATGTTCCATCTCTCAAAATGATCCAACTTTTCTGCGAAAGTGTTTATTCTTGGATCTCACTAGATCCCAAGAACATCGCGGTTGTCCATTGCATGGTATTTAAAAAAAACGAAATCCGGTTTCTTCCACATTGTTGCATTATCAGGTTCTAATGTACCTTTGTGCAGGCAGGAAAAGGTAGAACAGGGTTAATGGTATCGGCGTACCTTGTCTACGGTGGAATGTCAGCTGAAGAAGCTCTTGAGATGTATGCAAGCAGAAGAACCACAAACAATAATGGGGTAAGTCCTTAATTTAGCTACGGATTAATAGAGAATTAAGCTAATAAACAAAACCAATTCTGTGACAGGTCTCAATACCAAGCCAACGTCGTTATGTGAGATACTGGTCAGATTTACTATCATATCGTAAAAACGGACCTCCAGAGGTTAAATTACCTCAAGAACATAGCAGAGAGTTGTTGAGAATTAGACTTTATGATACAGCCAACGTTGATGCCGTCTTCTTTGTGGTCTCAGAACTTCAGGAGGTAATGATATATCAACGTTGATGCATTGCAGAGACTGTTTCTGCTTGATGTTTTAACGTTTGATGCAATGCAAAACTCTGTTTCTGATGTTAGGTTCCAAATGAGATGTATCGACCATCTGTAGAACTTGCAAGAGGTTGCTGTAGACAATTCAAGAAAGGGTATTGTAGAAGCTTGAGTCCGCGGTACTATATATCTCATGTAAACTGTAGTTCAGAAGAAGATGAGGAAGTAAAAGATGGAGAAGAGCCACGTCTTGTAGTTCAAATGGATACAGAGAGTTCCATTATCGACGAGAAAACATGTCTTGATTTCTACTTTGACAAACCTGTGAGAGTAAGTCACAAAACAAATCTTCAGACAATGCTTTTGATAAGATGTTGATAAGCATATATGATTCTTGGACAGGTTAGTGGAGACATACGCATCACATTCTACCAGAAAATGATTGGAAGCCGCCTTTTCTATACTTGCTTCAACACAGCTTTTATAACTAATGGCTTGCTTCAGGTAAAGTTCTCCAAATACCTCAAACTATTGTTCTCTCCTTGACACTCTTATCAATGGCCATTTCTTGCTCCTGCAGTTTTCTATAGGAGAGCTAGATAAAGTTGGTGGTAACGGAAGATCGATATCCGGTCCTGATTTTAGCTTGGAGTTACTCTTTGGTCCAGCTAGTTCAAAGTTCGGAAAGTTTCTTTCCCGCGATGACCTTTCCCTCTCTTGAAGCCTCATTTTCGGCTCGCTCAAAATCGAATCGTTGAAGCTCATAGGATTCAACACTTGTGAGGCCTTTCAACAGTTCTGTTTTCATCAGATCAGCCACAAAAGAGGTCTGAATAGCTTCAAGCTGATACCTGCAAACACTTCAATGGCTGAAAACAGAGTTTCCATGTACAAATGCAGAGGCAGATGAGAGATCATCAAACAATAGCAGTAAACGAACCACTTTCTCAACAATGTTTTTTTGTAGCAGGGATTGCAATTTTGGTAAATGATAGACAGTTATACGATCTTTGGGATTCTTTTACCATCCGTTTTTTCACGAGGATGGTCTGTGTCCAATTTAAGAACCAGACACTCTGTTTTGTGTACACATCTCCCATACAAATAGTCAAGGAAACGGTTTTATTATTATCGAAAATACAACTTACCATCAAACTGTCTTCACTGTGTCTGTGTAGAGCTCAAACATGAGCTAAGCAGAAAAAGTAACTTAAAACAGAACAGAAAAACATGAGAAGAGATCTCTTTTTATCCTTGAGTCTTGATCTTTGAAATCACCTCAAAGGATATACCATTCTCTTGAAGTCGCTGTTGGATATCGGTTGAGCCAAACACAATGCCGGGTGTGTAGACTCCTCCTTTAACTAGGCTTTCGCGCTGGCCCAAGACTATCAAACCGCATTGAACAAGTGTTATTGGGGTGGTTATGTACCCGATCTCAGGTCCTGAAATTCTTGTAATAATTTCCATGTCAGGCTTTGTGTTTCCTTGTGAAGCGAGACTGTCTTCACTGTACCCACGACCTATGAACCACATCTTAAACGTAGCACTTTCTACCTCTTCTTCACTTGGACCTTTCTTCTGGAACCAACCAAGGCTAAAAACTGAAGGGAATTTCAAAAGAAGCCATCTTCCGAAGGAGAACTTGGCAAGTAGACCAAGGGACACTCCAAGTGTAACATATCGGAATATCCCGAAGAGAGATTTGGATGTTATCTTTACACCGAAATGAGCTGGCTTGATCATTGACCAGAATGCTTCTCTCTTTTGTATCTGCTCAGGACTTTCATTAACCCCAGGAAGTCCATGTGGTTTCTCTGTTAGAGTTGTGAGAGTTCTACGAACAACTACTGCATCAGCAGAAGGTAGCTTTAATGCCCAAAGACCAATCTTCTTCTGATTCTCTAATGTTGGTCCTTTAGCTGGAGGACCACAAATCTGCAAATACATTACAGAGTCCAATATAAGAAATGTAACCAAAATAAACAATTCAGTAGACACTAAATGTCAAATCAAAAACTTAATCAACCCTAGCTAAAGAAACACTCAATCCCAAGCAGAATTTGTTACAATGTCACATTACGTTATATGCATTTACTCACCGATGGTCTTGGCTTTCTTGGTCTTGAACGTCTCAGTTCTTTAAGCTTTTCCGCATTAGCTACACCTAAAACCGCAGACTCATAAGTCCCAAAGTTTCCAGCAATTTTTTTATCAGACTCCAAGCTGAGATACGCTTCGATCTGGTTAGGAACCGTTGGAGGTTCCCATTGCTTGGAGTTAAAGAGAAGTCCCAATTCAGCAGGAATTGAATCAAAACCACAAGCAGAAACAATTAAGGAGCCAGTCTCTTCTGCTTTTTCATGGTAGTTAGCTTCCATTCTCTCCATAAACTCAGGCTCACCACTTATATCCAAATAATCACACCTACAATTGAAACAAGATCACACTTTATTTCATCAAGCTACAATTTTGATCACTCCTTAAATCTAATCAGAGATAAAACATAACAAAAAGCTTATCATTTTCCAAGAACTCAAGATCACAAAACCTAAAGATTTGATCTTTAGTTACCATTTCAAGAAAAGCATCAAACTTTCTAGTTTTTAGTCACTTCTGTAAACTAAACACAATTGAGAAAACAGAGGAAAAGACGATTATACCCTGAATCAGCACAAGCGGAGACGACGGGATCACCATGGATACGAAACGGTCCAACACAATTGAGGATGAGTTTGGTTTGAGTACAGAGACGACGAAGTGAATCAGGATCAGATGTATCAGCTGTGAGAATAGCGACAGAGGAAGGAGGCGGGTTCGGGCGGGAGGCCCATTCGAGTGATTGGGTTAAACGGGTCGGGTTACGACCCGCTAAAGCTAGAGACTTTAACGGAGAAGACGGTGTTTGAAGGAACTTGAGAGCTTCTCGTACGACGTATTTGCCGGTAAATCCGGATGCTCCGAGAATGACGATATCGTAAACCGGGTCGGGTTTTTGAGTTGGATCCATCGTGATCACTGATCAGATTCGGATTCGGAGAAAGTTTTGGCTGCGGAGAAACTCTTATGGAGCTTTGTGTCCTCCACCGACAACGATGACGTTACAATACGTTACACGTGTCATATGAGTATAAGTTTATTTTAAGTAATAAATCAATTATTTGTACTGATTGATTGGAGTCAAATAGTCGTTAGATATGATTTGATTGGCATGTGTCATGTTTGACGCAATTCATTTATTTTTTTGGGTTGCAAATTTGAAGGAGATGATGATAGAAGCTTTAACTTCACGCCGTTCTACGAGCTATAAACTTTTTCCTTGGGCAAACTTATTGAGAATATATGCTTTGTGTTGTAGAGATTAGATGCTAAGCATGAGTGTAAATTTGATAAGCCTTGTGTTAGTCTAATGAAAGAGCATTGGAATTACCCTAGGCGGTTCGTAGCTGAATTGGCACCTTAACTCTTAACTATATATATCCACACTTGTGATTTCTCATTTAGTGCCATTCGATTTCTTTTTTTCTCTGCTACAGGATGGTGGATATAGATGATTATCTCTTGTGCCTGTTGTGCAATTTCTATACTGTGGTGGTACATGAAATAGATCACAAGGGAAAAGTAGACCAAGTAAACAATTTTTAGTATATAGTTGCTCATTTTAGATGACAATTTTTTTAGCTACTTTTTATTTTTGAATGATATTCTAAGCTTAATTTCAATTCAGGACACTTTGACATTACAACCAATGTGCTCTAGGTGCGCAAAAAGTTTCAATCAGGTATGTTCTTCTAATCATTTTGATTTCTCGATATAAAAAATATCAAATTTTTTGGTTCACCATAATGAATGTTAAATTTACTCAAGTGTAAAAGCTAATGAAACAATAAAAATGCATAAATATATATATTTCTTTTTCTGCTGCTGAATTTATATAAATAAAACTATTAAAGTTTCCTTTTGACTGAAGAAGACCCTTTAAAGCAATGCACCAGACCAAACAATTATCATTGTACAACTTTAAGAAGCTTTAGTATCAAACCCCACCTTCTGGTAAATCTACATGACTACATGTATAATTTTTGAGAACACTGTTGTTTTGTACATAGAAGATATTATTAAGTCTCTGATTTTGTTAAGACATCTGAACAACTTAGGATAGATTAACTAACTAATCCACCTTAATTGTTTCTTAGCTTTTTAACCTGTCGGTTAGGTCTTCTATCTCTCTCTCTGTCAACAGGTTACAAAGCTAAATATGTCTTTTTCTTTCTCTCTCTCTTTTTCTGCAAAAACAAGAAAATAAAAAAGATTATAACCCAATTTTGGTCCCATGATTCTCTCTCTTGCTGTTTATGCGGTTGTGTTTTGCAGCTTCCCTTGCCTCTCTTTCACAAGAAGATTCAACAACAAAAAAATAAAAAAAAATGTTTCCTTTTTCTTTTAATAATTTTGTCATGTGATTTTTTTTTTCTTTCCTCTTTCCCTCCTTTTTCATCATTTGTGTTCTTTGTGTCTGCAATCCCATTTTAATCTTTTGGCCTAATGTGGGGTTTAATTCCCCCATATTAGACCCGTTTCCGAATCAGGAAACATATTTGTTTGTAACAAATGGGTTGCATCAGCTCCAAGAATGTCTCATGTCTAACGGACCAGGGTGACTCACCGGTCCCCGAACCTGGCTTGGTCTCACCGAATCGAGTTCTTGTTGATCATTCGTTGGAGGCGAGTCACCATAGCAGGCGTTCAAGAAAATCAAGGAGATTGGGAGTTTCTGATTTGAGGATTGGTGTGAGCCTTGGATTGTCTCATAGGAACCTAGAGGCTGAGCAAGCAGCTGCTGGTTGGCCGGCTTGGCTTTGTTCCGCTGCGTCTGAGGCTGTTCATGGTTGGGTTCCTTTAAAGGCAGAGGCGTTCCAGAAATTGGAGAAGGTAAACATATGGTTTCTTGTCAAGGAAGTTACCCACCCGAAAGGAGATTTTTTGTTTTGTTTTGTTTTGTGTTGATGAGTTTTTTTGGGTGTGTTAGATTGGACAAGGAACATATAGTAGCGTGTTTCGAGCACGGGAAGTAGAAACGGGGAAAATGGTGGCATTGAAGAAGGTAAAGTTTGATAATCTTCAACCAGAGAGCATTAGGTTTATGGCAAGAGAGATTTTGATTTTAAGGAAACTCAACCATCCAAACATCATGAAACTTGAGGGCATAGTCACGTCTCGAGCATCCAGCAGCATTTACCTTGTTTTTGAGTATATGGAACATGATCTTGCCGGTTTATCCTCTAATCCCGACATCAGATTCACCGAGCCACAGGTAACAAATTAAACCTACAAAATTTATGTATTTTTTCTTTGACATTGGAAACAGTTTTTGATATCCTTTCTTTCTTTTGATTCTTGTCATACAAGATTAAATGTTACATGAAGCAACTACTTTGGGGACTAGAGCATTGTCATATGCGAGGCGTAATACATAGAGACATTAAGGCATCAAACATTTTGGTGAATAACAAAGGAGTTTTAAAGCTTGGAGACTTTGGGCTAGCAAATATTGTCACACCTAGTAACAAAAACCAATTGACAAGCCGTGTGGTGACTTTGTGGTATCGAGCGCCTGAGCTTCTTATGGGATCCACTAGTTACGGAGTATCAGTCGATTTATGGAGTGTGGGATGTGTTTTTGCTGAGATTCTAATGGGAAAACCAATCCTAAAAGGCAGAACCGAGGTAAAGCAAAGTGTTTTCGGGGTAGGCGCGGACACGATATCATGTGGTTTTTTTTGCTCATTTTTGCTTTTGGTTTTTGCAGATTGAACAGTTGCATAAGATCTACAAGCTTTGTGGATCTCCACCAGATAACTTTTGGAAAAGAACTAAGCTTCCTCACGCAACTTCATTCAAACCTCAACATACTTATGAAGCCACTCTCAGAGAAAGATGTAAAGATCTATCAATAACTGGTGTTTTTCTATTAGAAAGTTTACTCTCAATGGAACCTGATAAGCGTGGCACTTCTTCATCTGCACTTAACTCCGAGGTGAAATGAAGATTTCAATTTCCCATTTGCTCCTTCTCTTTTCACCTCTAAGTTTTTTCTGATTTCTTTTGCTTCTTAGTATTTCTTGACGAGGCCTTATGCGTGTGATCCTTCTTCATTGCCTAAATATCCACCAAACAAAGAAATGGATGCTAAACATCGTGACGATATGCGCAGGTCAGAATTCTTTTCTTTACTTCAAATTTAAAAATCTTGAAGCTTCTTCCATTTTCCAAGACCCTCTTGCATATGCTTTTGCAGGAAAAGAGCAAACCTCAAGTTGCGAGATTCCGGAATTGGCAGGAAACACAAAAGAACACAAAGAACAGGATACGATCCAAAGAATTACGCTAAGTTACCAATAAAACAGGTCCCTCTCCCTCTCTCTTTCTCTCTGAAAAATCCTCTTTCAGCTTGATTTCTTGAGTCTCAAGTAAGCTTTTGACGTGCAGGACACGGTTGAGGTTAAGAATATTATAACAAATGAGGCATCTCGAGCAACCACAACAACTTATGGAAATCACTACAAACTCTCTGACCTCCCAATGACCACAGGACCAGCCAGCGGTTTTGCGTGGGCAGTGAAAAGAAGGAAAGATCCTGATAATATCTCCACTCTTACCTACTATCAACCCAGCTCAAGGAGTCAAGTGAGCGGAACAAGTGTCGCCTTTGCCAAGAATACTTTCGGTTTGAACCTGAAACCGGACAATGATGACTCAGTTTGGGAGATTCAAGAAGACAACTATGATCATGTTATGGAGGAGGTTCCTAGTGAGAGTAAGCTTAGCCGTATTGGGGAACGACATGGATCTCTTGATGGTTCTGGTTTGGATTTTGGCCAAAGAGAGGAGGATTCTCCAAAGAAAAATTTAGTAAGTGCTAAAATCTTCAACTTAATTTTAAAATCATTTTAAGTTAGAGGTGTCAAAACGGTTCAATTAAGTTCGTCTCGCGAGAGACTAACTTTCTAGTCCCTCACAAAACGGACTTAACTGAACCGTTTTGACACTTCTAATTCAAATAAACTGATGATCATATATATAATTGTAAAATGGTATGTATATGTGTGTTTTTAAATACATATTTGAAGTTGAAATGCTTGTAATTGTTGGTTTTTTCAGGAGCATCTACAATTTGGAAAACAGAGCATATCAGGACCGTTGATTTTCAAATCAGGAAAGATTGATGAGATTTTGCAAATGAATGAAAGTAATATCCGGCAAGCTGTCAGAAAATCCCATTTTCAAAGGGGTAAAAAATAAATTAATAACCAAAGAATAAACCTGAAATTATAAGATAAGTCCTCACCATTCATTAAACCAATTTTTGGTTTATTGTTTTGTTTTGCAGAACAAGATGACAGATAAACCGAAAAGTCAAACTACCGAGAAGACAAAAGTCCATTTTTCACTGTTGTTAGACAAAAGTGGGAAAAAAAAAAAAAAATCAGAAACATTAGGGAAAATAAGTAAATCCAAACTAATACCCAAATTGTTTCTGAACCCTCTTCGTTTTATGATGTAATAGTGGAAAAAGTTTGGTATGTAACAAAAAGTTTGTCATTTTTTAGAGGAATCTAAAAAAGAAAAATAGAGCATGGCATTTTTTCCCCATTTAAGTTAGTTTTTTGAATATCTCATAAATTATTGAAGTCATGACCATAGTTTGTAAAAATAAATGAAATGGAGAAACAGCTAGAAAATGAAGGAAAGAGGACTATATGAAAACTATGAAACATCATATTATAATATTACAAATCTTTTAATTTTTAAATAGATAGAGAGTCTTACGGTGCATCACATCTTATAAGACCCAAGACCTAAGAGTATACAAGTTGCAACTTACAACAAAGGAAAAAATCAAGAATATAACTTTGAGGTATTATAATCTATGATTGTTAATTGAAAGAGTATAATATCATTATCACAACATTGGCAAACAATACACAATTCTTTAATGCACAACAAATTCGGCGAAGCAAAAATTCAGATTAATTCTTGTAACTTCTCAAACAAGAGATTCTCCTTCTTCAGGGATCAAAAGTGTTGGAATTTGGCCGTGGTCGATGAAATCAATCTTGCTCAATCTTAGACAACATAAGACTTTTTCTGGTAACTCCTCTTGTTTTTGAGCCTAATTACCAAAATAAGTTGTTAACAATCTGCATTATTCAAAAGATGATAGCAAAAGCATTACCTGGATAGTTAAGCCAAGATCAAGAGTTCCATTTTTAAGTCGATCTCTAAATGCTTCAAGCCCTTTTCTTGAAAGGTAGCTAAACCGATGCACGTCCAAATCAATCTCAAAGTAGTTAGGACCCTGGTTAGAAAGAAAGAGAGACCAAAACCGATCAAGATTAGTAAACCAAATAGTGTTTCTTGGTTAGAAAAGATTTGAATGTTAAATAAAACCTTAAAGAAGTTGTGTTGAGGGCGTGAAAGGACAGGTTTTTCATTGTAAGCTTGTATAAGCTTCTTTTCAGTAGAGCTAAGATTAAGATCCTCTGGATTAACTAATCCGGCAATGATTTTAAGCCTTTCACGAAACGGAACAATATTTTCTTTTGCAAAACCTTTGACTTTCTCCATCTCATCTTCCACCAATTTCTACAACAAACAAACTATAAAGATCAATGCACACATCAAAAAGATACAACAAGAAAGTTTTTAAAAGGAGTAAATGTTCTTTAATGGTTAAACCTTGATGCTGTCTTGGTATTGTTGAGAGATTTCTGTTTCGAAATCGTCTCGTAATTTAAAGTAAAGTACAATGCTCATGCCTTCTCCATTACTATCACCGAGAAACATTGCGGCGGGATAAGTTGGCAACTGCAAAAGACAGATTATTAGAGTCTTGAAACAAAATCTTTTGATATCAAGGAACTTCCTTTAACGGGTTTTTACCCGGATGTTGACAATTAGAAGAGCAGGGAGGTTCGCCTCGGCTTTGATGTTAGGAAGCTCAATGTGTTGAGCTATATGATCAATCTTTCTTGGACACACAAACAAGTCAACACCAATTGGAGTGTATGGACATTCGCTTGGAGCCGGGGATTTCCGTTTATCTCTACGAATTCATCATTTTTCAAAAGTTTACTTCCTCTTTAGACCGCTTACGCAAGTAATGTATAAATAAACAGAGAAGTTAAGCAATGTACTTGAAATAAGTTTCGCCGCGTAGTTTAAAGTTTGAAGGAGGTATCTCACACCAACTTCCTGAGGATTGCTGCTTCTCTTTGGCTAAGCAAGGAATGGTTAAACCGGCTTTTGGACGGTACAACAATCTCTTGGACGACCCTTTAGATAAAAATCATATCAAAATAAACATGTTAAAATTACTGATTCACATCACAATGTATACATATCGACAAGGCTTAGTGAAAATTTGACAAACTTACTTTCCTCGATAACTTCGTCACCATCGAATGATGTCCTCTTAAATGAAACCCGGTAAACCGCGGACTTTCGTTTCTGAGAAGTGGGAGAGTTTAGAGTCTTGTCGTTGAAGCTTACCGTTGGCATCAACAGGCTCAAGTTAGATTTCAATATTTTCTCTTGAGAGTTTTGTTTTTGTTCCTTGGAACCTTTAAAGCTTCCATAGTCCAATAGTTTCTTCTTGTTGTTTCCATTGATAACAGACAAACCATTAGGATCTTTGTATAAACCTTTGTTCATAAACTTCTCTGTGTTATTACCGCCATCAATCTTCAAGTAACTCTCATGGTACTCTTCGTAATTTCCCTTTTCATCAACAATGCATGAAGAAGCCTCAAACTGAACCACTTGACCATTTGGGATATTACTCATAACGCCACCTTCTAACCAAACATTATCAAATACTCAATACCGTACCCAAAAACCGAAAAATCGAAAAAACCGAAAGTTTTTTCATATGTAGATTGACATTTACCTTCATGGCTGATAAACTCATCATCCGAGTCAGAGAAAATACTTAAAGAATCAAACCACACATCATTATGAGAAATATCTGCAACAAAACCGAAGATCCAAACATTCTTCATCAACTATATTTTTTGTATAAACTATAAACAATAAATTAATGTCACAACTCTCTCCCTAATGAAACTCACCAAAAGAGGTTCCGATTCCGACATCACTAGCCCGTCTAATATTTGGATGAGAGAAAATATCAGACACTTTAGAAATGTGTTTGGAGAATCTGCGACGGCCTTTCCTTCGTGGCCTAATTTTTCTTGAATGTGTTGACATACATGTACCCATTTTTATTTAGAACCTGCCAAAGATGAAAACACATCAAGTTTTTAAAAGAAAGATACCACACATAGATACGACGATGCTTTAAAACATATCTCCAACATACAAATACGGTTTCTCTCAAGAGTTGTAGTTAAGAAATAAGACTTTGAACAAGCTTGCGACAAAATCAATCTATGGATACTAAGACGTGGCTTTATAGTTTACTTTTACATTGGATTAAGTCATTGACTGACTTTGTCTTGAACAGCTTAAAGCATCAAATACAAGATTCTTTCCAATATATTAATATATTGTAGCCGTCTACCAAAACATAGAAAACTAGTTTAAGAGGAAGTGGGACACAAGAAAATTTAGCAACAAATCTTACATGAATGAGACATGTTACTTTTTTCTTTATTTATATAAAAACATAGAGTTTTATCAAGTCAAAATCTACAAGTGGACATATTTATCAAACAGAACATATGAAAATATTGAGACTGATTCCACTAAATTGTTTGTTCACAAGGGCGAACCATCATTAAGCAAATATAACTAAACATCATTAAACAAACATAACTATATTTAGTTAGTGCCCTACTAAGCCAAACCATGATGCTAGAAAAGCCCTCAATACTTTTCATGGCGTCACAAAATATGGTATAATATTTTGAAGAATTCTTTTATGTATTCAGAATTTTCATTGATAGAGACGTTAATTATCAGAAAAATAGGAAGGACGTAACATGTAATTACAAATTTTCTCATAATAGTTGAAAAAGGCAAATATGGCAAGAAATCTCAACATCATCTAGAAAAAGGTGATATTAAGATTGCAGAAATAAGGAAAAGGAGTTTTTCAAATAGAAAGGGAAAAAAAACAAAAAACAGGTTGTATAGATATGCAATGAACATTACATACATTACATGACACATGCAATGTAACGATTTCTTAGCTAAATCATAACAAATCCACAAGAGGAAAACTATAATCTTTAAGAAAAAAAAAAATACAAATCTCCAAAACTGAATACAAAGATCATGCAATGAGTCTGACCCACAATGTGAATATCAAAGCTGAAGATTACGAAAACAAAAAATGCGACATTGAAAATTTTCAAATGTGATTAGTTTCATTTTTTGTTGAAACACATTTACCTGAAAAAAAGAGAAATTCATTATTTTTGGTGGTGCTGAAGCGTGGAGCTTTCCTGTCTTTACGGAGACAGAGAAAGAAGACAAAGAAGAAGAACCCTAAGGAAGGGGAAGAGAATGGCTCTGGTCCAGGTATAGCCCGTAGACATAGGATCCGAACACGGACACTAATGATGCATGATAAGAAAATATTCAGCTTCTCTTTTGGTTCTCTCCCTTTTTTCTACTCAGTCTAAAGAAGTCAAAGACATAGACAAGAGAGCGAGAGAGGGAGAGAGAGTTTCTTTTGTTTGTAGTGCAATTACTAAATCTCTTTACAAATTGTTTTCAGATAATCAAAAGATTATATATGACTAGGACAAAGTTGCATCAACTTTTGGTTATCAACATTGTCACCACTCACCAACGTGCGTGACTTCAAAAAACAAACACACATTATCGCCGACATTTTGATAAATAAAACTAGTTAGGTTTGTTCAAATTTTTGGGAATTTGAACATCTTATAAAAGAGAACGTATGACATATCAATTATATTATTCTACATATCTATTTAGTTCAACAAATGTATTAAAATATTTGAGTTTTTATTTAGTTATTATATATAAATTTAATTTCGCCAATCATGTTATCTAAAACATGAAAAAATGTAAGCTGATTTTCGTCAGAAGTCTAAAAAAAAAGTTTTAAAATTTTGGTCGGATTCGTCTTTTCTCTTCACTTGTAAATAGAATTTGATATCGCCTACCTTTCATCCACATGAAAAATTTAAGAACACATAACCGTCTTACATTTATTGATTTATAGTTAAGTTATTCTGATATGATGAATAAATCAACCGTTAACGAGATTTTGAAGTTAAAAATAGACATATGTATAATTTCAACATATATGTCAACATAAAATCTAACTTAAAATTTATGCTTAAAAACTGCTATATTATTATACTTTATTCTCTTATTTATATATACTAATAGCATTATGATATGTCCGAGATCCTATAAGTTTTACGTTTTTTAAAAACGTGCTCAAATTGAAAAAATTATCTAACTAAAATGACAAAAATTTAGTGGTAATTAATCCGAAAAAATTAATTTTTTTTCCAATATTTATCCGAAAAGTCTCAAATTGCGGCGGTTAACCATTTTTGGACACCTTGGTTCTTTCTAGCAATTTTTCTATGTATGATAATTGTTAGAGAAATAGAAACAAATTTGATTTATGTACTTTTTAAAAATTCATTTATAGTTTAATTTATTTCTTATATTAAGGTTTTGACAAACAAAAATAAAATTTGAGTTTATAAGATATACTAATTTATTAGAAAAATAATTATAAAATATAATCTAATTTATAAGGAATGTAAACAAAAATAGTTTTTAGTGTTAGAATATGTATTTTGCATCATACATATAAAATGACAATAGCTACAATATTTGCTAGTAAATCTACTTCAAATGAACTATTAATATTTTAGAAAAATATCTTACCAACAACAAAACTTGAAAACTTTACATTTCTAATTTTTTTACTATTCTTTTTCTCCGTAGGAAATTCTTCAATGTATATACATATAGACACACATATATGTATATATACGTATATAAAGAAAGATATATACATTGTATAGTGAGTCAATGGACCGAGTCACATTAATTGCAATTGTTGTTTCAAGGAAAGATATTTCTGTCTTAAAAAATGTTGAACAAATAGATTCCACTAACCATATAAGCCTAACCATTTCACTAATATAATTTAATATTTGTTGTTCTATACATAGGTAATTACTCTACTATTATGGTAAAACAAAAACTGACTTTTTTAACGTGGGGCTGTCGAAATTAATTTTATTGTTATCTAGTGCTTCATGAAATTAAAAAAAGCGTGACACAGTTGTTTTTGGTCAACAGTGTGACTCGGATTTTTATCAGCCAAGTAGAGAAAAATCCAAAAGAGAGAGGTGAATATATATGTGCCCATGGACTAATGAGAGGTATACAATCACTCTTTTTCCTCTTTTCCCTATAGGTGCAATATCTCGTGTATGTGTTCATAATTTCATCATGGGTTTCAATTTTTGTTTATCAACCAAGACTCGTAGAGATTTTGTTAAGAGTCTTCTGCGTTTGTATAATTTTCCTAAGAAAAAACTGTGTTCAATTTCGAGATATTTGCTAGAGAAAAACACAGATTTTATGGGTTTGTTTTGACATTTCTTTGGTCTATGTAACCAGTCAATCGCAAATTTTCTTCTTCAACTAGGAACCAATTAATATAGTGAACGAAATACATTTCGCTAAAATATGATTTTGACTTGGGAAAGTTCACGATTTGTTGGTTTTTTTAGATTCACACCATTGATTATGTGTTAGGATCATTAACTTAAGATATATTTTTGCTACAGAATTTTAATTATGATTTTTTTCATTGCAGATTTTCCACCTAGCTACAGTAAAATGGAGGGATCACCGGAAAAAACTACCAGTAAAAGGGTAAAAGTTCTACCCAACTATAGGATTGGTAAAACTCTTGGACATGGATCTTTTGCGAAAGTGAAATTAGGAGTGCATGTAGCTACTGGACACAAAGTTGCTATCAAAATCCTTAATCGTCTTAAGATTAAGAATATGGGTGTTGAAAACAAAGGTATATATCTATGTTTTTTTTTTAAAAAAAATTATCTAAGAGGTTTTGTAAATCTACTTCAAATAGTTTTTTTTAATATAAATTATAGATTATATATGAAAATACGATCTTTTGTAAGATCTCACTTGACATTTAAGTTTTAGAGCGAAAATACTTCTACTTAATAATGTCGATCGTTATCTTAAGTTATTCTTTGCTTGATGACGACATAAAAAAATTTACTCTTTTGTCGTTTCGACTAAGTTTGGAGAGTATATATATACCACGTGTGTGCGTATTTATAATTTTTCTTAAAAGATTTCGTAAATTTATTATAATTTTATAATCTACGATGATCGTGATTTATGCTTTTGATGATAATAAATAGTTTGTGTTATATGGCTTATATTCTAATCTGTTTCATATTCTTTTTCGGGTCATGATCATCTTTTCTATATTCAATTTTGAGAATCCGACAAAATAAATTTCATGTTAAATTTTGTTTCTTCCATATAAATACTTTCACGGAAACCTAGGTCCCAAGGCGAAAATACTATTTACGATTATCACGCATTGTCATGAGTAATATGTTTCTCGCTTGAACTAGCTTTTGGGATAAAGAAATACTTTTGTTAGTCATTTAGACTAAACTTTTGGGGGGAGATAAAAAGATAGTGTAACTGTTGTTATTGTTATTATTATTAATCTTAATGAATGATTTTTGTTTTTGTCTTTTATAGTGGAAAGGGAGATCAAAATTCTCAAACTGTTGAGGCATCCAAATATCATCCGTCAATATGAAGTTATAGAGGCGCCTGATGACATTTATGTTGTGATGGAATATGTTAAGTCAGGAGAACTCTTTGACTATATTGTAGAGAAAGGTAGATTACAAGAAGACGATGCTCGTCATCTGTTTCAGCAGGTTTGGTATATATATATATATAGTTTTTTCATAAACGGTTCGTATTTAGTAAGACATCAATCATATCTTCTTTGATTGATAACATTTTTATCAATATCATATATATATATTCAGATCATATCTGGTGTTGAGTATTGTCATCGCAATAGGATCGTTCATAGAGATCTTAAGCCAGAGAATGTTCTTTTGGATTCGAAATGTAACATAAAGATTGTAGACTTTGGCTTAAGTAATGTCATGCAAGATGGTCATTTCTTAAAGACTAGTTGTGGAAGCCCTAACTATGCTGCTCCTGAGGTATATTAGTTTTGGGAAACTAACATATTTATCATTCTTATTTCATGAAATTGTGTATCAATTTATGTTTCATCAATGACTCATATCCGAAAGTCATGTATGTACAGGTTATATCAGGAAAACCATATTCTGGACCAGAAGTGGATATATGGAGTTGTGGGGTTATATTGTATGCTCTATTGTGCGGTTGTCTTCCTTTCGACGACGAAAACATTCCTAATCTCTTCGATAAAATCAAGGTATTAATAGACAATGGTCTCTATAAAATCATCTATCATACATGTTTTCATGTATTTATGTTTTTGGTTTTTAGAAAGGACTGTATACTCTTCCAGAGCATTTATCATTTGTTGCTAGAGATTTGATACCAAGGATACTTATGGTTGAGCCTATGATGAGGATTAGCATTCCTCAGATTCGTCAACATCCATGGTTCAATAATCATCACTTTCCTCGTTATCTTGAAGTTCATCCATTCGATACTACAGAACAAGCTACAAAGGTTATAATATTTCAGTATTATTATGTAGCAAAAATACATCATTTATATGGATTCATTAGGTTTCGTATTATTTCCAGATTGATGAGGAGATAATTCAAAAAGTGGTCAACTTAGGGTTTGATAGAAACCAAGTTGTTAGATCTCTTGTCAATAAAATCCAAAACGAGGTATGAATATTTTCATATAGTAACTATATATTTACACTCTAAATAGTTTTAAAAATAATTACTTAAAGTTTCATATTTTATCATTGTTTCAGGCTACAGTTGCATACCATCTAATGCTGGACTATCGAAACCGAAAGTATGTTCGTAGTGACGATTTCCAATCCAAGTTTCAAGAGATATCGGTACGTACTCTCTCTAGAACATTAATTCTTAAAAAGTATATATATCAAAAAACATATGCAATGTGAATTTCGTTTTCCACGTTTTGAAATTTTGATTCCGCTTCTTTTATTACTAAAAATATTATTCACGTTTCTACAAATTGATTTCTTTATATAAATTGCACGTGTTACTAAAAAAATTAAATTTACCAAAATTAGTCATTTCGCGATTTTCAGCAAATCTTTTTTAGCTACGCGAGTTATCACCATTGTAATATTGTTGGTTTCAACTTTCAATTGCTGTAACTTGTAAGGATGATATATTATATGAACAAGACATGGTACATATAGGGTTTCTACTTACATATTTCCTTGTTAATGTTACAACTATAGGATGATATATTTAACTCGACGCTTCCAGTTCAAGAGATTGTTTCACATGTTGGCCATTGGTTTCCTGCATTTAATGGACTAAGATCATCACGGGTCAGAGATGACAGAAGTTGGACCCTTGGACTTCAGGTTATAACCTTTCAGATGAATTAGTTCATCATGGTTGTTAAATCTTTTTCAGTTCACATAACTTTAACATTCTTTTTTTTTTTTTTTCGTTTCCATTTGTTATAGCTATACAAAGTTCTCATATTGTCATATTATATGGCTCAGTTTTATTTTTCTTGATATTTTGACAGTCTCAATCGAATCCTCGTGAAATCATGAGTGAAGTCTTTAAGGCTCTTGGAAATCTAAAAGTAACCTGGAAAAAGATTGGACTCTACAACATGAAATGCAAATGGGTTCGAAGCTTAGCTAACTACAAGAATTCAAGGAATAATTGCTACAAAGAGAAATCTAAGGTGATTGAGGATGAAGGTGCCATGATCATGCCAACCGTCATCAAATTTGAACTTCAGGTACATTCTTTACTCCATTCTCTTAGAACTAGAACCAAAACAAAATTGTTTTGTCTAGATGTACACAACATTGCATATATACCAATGCATTTACTTCTTATTAATTATAACTAAATGCAAAACTAATTTGTATTGTTCTTTTTTTTGTTTTGTTTATAGCTATACAAAGTATGTGAAGGCAAGTACTTGCTGGACATCCAGAGAGTTGATGGACCTCAGTTTATCTTCTTGGATCTATGCGTCGCCTTTCTTACAGAGCTAGGTGTGCTCTAAAGCTCAATCATCAATGGTCTTTCAGATGATTCTTGCTTCAATGTTAGATATTTAATAATATTTGCTATGTTTTTCTGTATTTTTGAACTAAGTTATCTTTGATGATAAACAAAATGAAGAAGTTAATTTGTATTGTCTGTTTGGATTATTGTTTTTCAAAATGCATTTAACTCTAAGCAATATATATCATCCCGAACTTTTTCATTGGTCACAACAATAATATCTTAGAGACTTATAGCACCAATTTGAAAACAAAAGCATGCATGCTGTTTCAGATATTGATTTTTGAGAATGTTAAAATCTCATATATCCATGACTAGTAATTATGAATACTTTTATAAAAACTTCTTATTGTTTACTGATTAATTTTAAACTATGTTAAAGAGTGTAAGGAAATTGGATCATGAAACACACCTCAATGCCAACTTTGTTTTTTTTTTTTTTTTTTTTTTTTACGGCAAAAAAAACTCTTCCATTAAGCTAAAAGGATG
>OVAQ01001200.1:0-20056 GCA_900406345.1 Erysimum cheiri | reverse complement strand
TTTTAACATTCATAAATATAATTTAAATATCACATTTATTAAAAAGAAATTACATTGCATCATATAAAAATAATAAAAACATAGTAGATTTTTTTTAACCATCGACATTAGTGTATTTTTTTTTTGCAAATAATAGTCTCAAATTTTTAAAAAGTTTTTCTATACGAAAACCTTTAAAATTAAACAAAAATATTTAAATTAGTCAAATTTAACTTTATAATCAATTATCCTAGTAATATACAAAAATCATAAAAAAATAAAAATAATTATATTATTATTTTTATTATTATCATTATTATTATTATTATTATTATTATTATTATTATGTTAACACCATAAATTTTGCATTAATATAATTCATAGCGTTGTTCATGAAATAACGAAGGTATACAAACATGAATCAACTAATAAGACACAAAGTTGGTATGAACTGGGAAATTTGATTTTGCTAATGTATCGACCAGCATATTATATACGTGATGTCCATTCCACCTTTGCTGCAAGCATCTCAAATCCAATTACGATGAGAGGAGTTTATCAGTTCAGTTATTAATTATTAAACTATTTAAATATATATATTTTATTTATTTTGATCATAAATATAAAAAGGTTAAAAGTTTAAGGACCATTTTATAAATTAAAAAGTTCAACTCTATTATAGAGGAGAAAATAGAGATCCTCTATATATAGAGGCAAAAATAGAGATCTCTATTTTAGAGGTAGAAATTAGAGATGGGTTGGAGTAGATTTTACTCTAAAATAAAGTTTAAAAGCAAATATAGAGGTGGGTTGGAGATGCCTTAAATCGTATTTCTATGTTTTAACACATTAAAATTAAATCAAAATACTTAAATTGAGATGGAACCACTTCTAAATGTAGAAGTTTTTAGAGCTTTTGGAACCCAGTTCCAATAATGATATGTCATTGTTTGATTGGATAATAATTTTTTTGGCAACCCAAATTTTTTTTTCTCTCTCGCGCATCTCTCTCTCTCCGTCTCTCTGTCTCCGGCTCGTCTCAAATCAATGGCGAAATCAGAAGAAACTCGACTCAATCATCATCGATTACCGTCTCAATCAGAAGAAACTCGAGTCGATCATCATCAATCTCTTTCTCATGGTACGATTCTATCTGTGCTGAGACTTGAATCATGAGACTAGATTTCGTTCTAGCTTTGGGATTTGTAAATTATGATTAGGTCTGAGATATTGGTTGGTTTAATCTGCAATCAATAATCAGTTTCTTATAGGATCCATGATCGAAGCCTTGAGATTTAGGGTTTTGTTTGGGTGCTTGATTTCTCTAGAGTCTCTTGTTGCTAGCATAATTGGTTTTGTTCTATTGCTTCAATGTCTGCAGCTTTCTTGGAACTTGGCTGGTAATAGTTCACTTCATATCTTTATTATGATCTAAAGAAAATTTAGTATTTTTTTCTGATTTGAGAGTTTGTTTATAGCTTCCAATACTTCATATGTAAAGTCGTTTTGAATTTGATTTATATCTCTGTTATTTGCTTGAATTTGATTTGTAGCTCTGTTATTTGTACAGAGATGTTGAAGCACTGTTTGTGTCTCACAACGCCAATGATCTCTATGTTTCATTCTCCAATTCCAAATTCAATCTTGCAAGCTGCCCAAAGAAGCCACCTCGTCTCACCTCGTTTTCATTTTTTTTTTTTTATCGACTGCAGGTTACCTATTCCGGCGGTATATTGGAGGGGTGTATGAGAAAGTTGGTTTTCTATCCTGAGATTGTTGGTTTTATTGAAGAAGAGAAAGAGAAGTTCCCTAGCGTAAAAGTTCAGTACATTTTCAACTCGCCACCCAAGTTGATCATGCTGGATGAAGATGGTGAACATAAGGAAACCATAAGGTAAATAAGATTGCTTTACCCCTTTTTGCTCAACTCTTTACTCTGGAATAATCTTCAATATTAGTATGGGTCGAGCTCGAGTTGACCTGATTTAGGACTTTCAAGTTCACCTGATATATCCATATTAGCATAGTATATAAATGTGTAGATGTAATCATCCATGGATCTGCAGCAATTTCTAATCTCACTCTCTCAGTGATCCTGCTGGATAATTACTGAAACCTTTGATGAAAGTTGGTTTTGGCGGATGATGCTATCATTTTCGAGCATGGATAAATCAAAACTACTGATGTATTTAACAGTTCATCCTCTATCAGCAAAAGAGCTTCATTCCTCCAAAGGTGTAGCTGACCCTCTTTGTTTCTTAATTTGCTTGCTTTGCAGAATTTACAACTGGAAATGTGAACATTTATTGCAGTATATGCGGGAGAAGGTCAAGCCTACTTCAGCAGCAAGTTAGTGTTATCCCTTGTAGGGCTGAGGATGATGATCTTCCCTGTCGCATTTACATATGCCAAAGAATTGTGATCTAGTAGCTAAAAACACATTATGACCGAATTATCTTATCTTTCTCCAAACTATTTGGTCCCTCAGTATCAACAGTATGTATGTTCTGAACCTTTGTATCTGAATTTTGTGCTTAGTTGTTTGGTACAATTACAAGCACAATCCATCACTTTTCTCGTGTTATGCCTTCTCAATTTCAAGGGTAGCTGTGTATTATGGGGAGATCAACGCTTGTTCCTTAACATTGAAAGAAAGCTCACCTTGGATCTTTTTGATCTAGAAAGATGTATTAGATTGTTTTGGTAAGATCACAAAAAGCTGAGATATCTTAGGCAAGTTTTGGCATAAAGACTACATAGCATTAGAATCATTTGACTTTCTGTTTTTGCAAATTACATAGGTCCAAGTAAGGGGATGCATTAAGCAGTCTAATAATAATTGCCATCGCTAAACATGAGCTGTTCTAAACCAACTTCATCTGTCTCTGTGTCTATATATGTTACAGAGGCATCATAAGAACAATAACAATTGGTCATCTTCTTTAGGCTTAACACAGAGATCTTAGTAGGTGAAGAGCCGAACTGGTCATATAAAGGATGATTGAGATGTGACACTGAAAGCTGGAGATAGAGGAGTCTTCACAGGAGCCCAGATATCAGCCCCGTTGCTTTGAGCAACTCCTACTGTATTCTCCATTGGAACAAGACATAATCCTCTGTTTCTCAGACTGTACTGCTCCAGCTCCTCCTGGATATAAAAGACGGGAAAATCAGTCCGTGCAAGATATTCAATTTCTAAGTGCAGAACTGTAATGGAAATAGTGAAGCAAGTATAAATGGGGTAAAGATCATGCTCACCTGCACAGCATCAGGTATCGTTTGCAGATACGGAGCACTTAGCACCTGTACAAAAAAACCATGAGAACTCAGATGTTTTTATTCGGTAAAGATGAATGGATCACGCTTGGCATTGAACTGATGAAGAGAAACTTGCAGACCTTCACTTGTTCGTGTAGAAACTCTATGTAATGCATTGAGTCTAGAAGAACTGATGCAGTGTCGGTCTGTGGTATAAGAAAATTAGAGAAAAGTATGAGCTTAAAGATAACTTCTCTTGATTTGTTTGACCAAAAAATTTACCTTTCCATAAGGGGAAACTATCTGTTGAAGAGCTGATATACGTTCTCCAACTTTGTCCTTCCTCTCCTGTTTTACCATCAAGAGAACAAAGATGGACGAATCATTACCATGCCGGTTTACTAACATTGCACTCTGTTGAGCCAAAGACTGAAGACTCTTTTGACCGATAAATCCATGAAAACTAGGTTAAAGCAAGACCTTGGAATTAAAAGAGAGATCAGACTTGTGCCGTTTGATGCTGCTTTCTTCAAGAGAACAGACATTTGGCTTATTCTCCATCATCATTCCGGCGTCTCTAGAGAATTCCATACCTTTATCAATACAACATGACCAAAATTTATACTGACAAGACATTTTATAGGAGGTACGAGGTTACTTACCATCCTAATGCAAATTACAGACCAAAAAGATAACAAGAGCTATGAATGAGGACCTTGATTTGGACCAACCAATGCATTGGGAGACATGGTTTGGATTAGAATATTAAGCCAAGACAAAGGTGTATGGTCAACGAAGTAGGCAAAGAATTGTGGTCAGAAGCTAGGCCTTAAGTTCACATCAGCTAGGCATTATTTTAAGATTTGCAAGCACAATTATAAGCTCAAACAAAAGATTAAATACC
The DNA here is from genome assembly GCA_900406345.1 of Erysimum cheiri. Taxonomy (NCBI): domain Eukaryota; kingdom Viridiplantae; phylum Streptophyta; class Magnoliopsida; order Brassicales; family Brassicaceae; genus Erysimum; species Erysimum cheiri. The sequence continues at coordinate 15,915 of OVAQ01001200.1, read as the reverse complement.
TTGCTTAAATTAATTCCATATACTCATAAACTGACAATAACATCAAATATGCATGAATCAGTTGAGTCCCTAAAAACAGGAGAAAAAACAATAACATAGAATCCTCCACGGATCAGAGGAGAACAAAGAGTCACTCTCAGAGAGAACTATTAAGTTCATGTAAACAAGAATTTTTAATTTATTGCATTACAATAACAAATCCATGAGTAGAATCCGATAACATTAACAAGATGGTAACTTTTTCTGGTCACGTGAACTGTATAAACGAAATCGAAAGCTAACCCAACTGAAGATTAGCAAGAAGAAGAAGAGAGATAAGTAAATATGCTAGAGATTAGCTTTTCAGCGACTAGAGTTTGTATAATTAAGCCATAAATGGAGTAAAGAAACAGAGTGAAAGAAGCACGAAACAGAGTAAAAGAAGAACGAAACAGAGCAAATAAAGAAAGAATAAAGAGAAAGAAAGAGCTTACGGATAGAGATAGACTCGCAAATTGGCAAAAGAGAAAGCTTTGTTTGTTAAGATAAGCCACCACCCACCAAGAACTTCTCAAAGCTCCAATTTTTCGTCGTCTGAACCCTAAAAATAATTGCTTTCTAATTTGTCCTTGAGCTCCTGACAACACAAAGCCCGATAAAACACAGAAATGTTTCTCTCTCTTTTGAGTTTTCTCAGTCCAAAACGCAAAACTCCAAACCCGTATTTACTACTATATACATCAACTTAGTTCTCGAGAAGAAAACAGCATAAATGGCTACCATGAAGAGCTCAGGATAGCGTCGTATCTTAAAAAGGTCGTGAGATTAGAGCAGTCGCAGAAATCTCGGCGTAAGAAAAGGAGAGAGAGAAGAAACTGTATATGTGTGTGATATGACTCCAAACGTTGAAAGCCAATCCAAGGGAACTTCTTTTTATATGTCTTTTTCCTCTCAACCCTTTTTGGGTCAATTTAATTCTCAATCAACTTTTAAAATTTTATGTAAAATCTAAATTTTTCAGTTTTGTCCACTATAAATATTTTATAAGTTTGTACAACGAGTGTAAAGTTTTATAACAAGCTACAAATTTGTTCAGATAGCTGAATTCAGAGCTATATCATCAAATGGTTCAAAACCTTTAAAATACAACTCGAACTAGAAGATTTCTTTTCACAATTTGCTTGTTTGGAATTGGAATATTTAGGTAAATCGGGTAAAGGAACTCGCAAGTAAGTGGAGAAGATCTTTTGGAAGCATGTTGCATGCCCCAACAGTCCAACACCATCCCTATTAGAGTTGGTCGTGATGGGGAATGGTATATACGTCGATTCTCTATTTGACATGCAAACTTTTATAGTAAATATGAAACGGACGACTAAAGAGTAATTTTGACAGCTATCATACAACCCATTGAGAGAGGGAAAGGTCTTCGTAGTTATATCAGTCCCAGGTAGAAGTTGCTTTAATATTAATTTATTTCAACATTGCTCGTTATTATTATTATAGGTAGAAACTATTTTCTTTTTCTGATTGTGACATTTGGAAGGTTATTTATTTTGTCAACATATTTGACCAACTCTCTGCACCATCAATCCTTTCGTTTCTACTTTCCACTTTTTGCTTTTTCTTTTTTTCTTTCTTTGTTCTCTTCTCTTTGAAATTAACCAAAAATTCAAAGATAGAGCCATAGAGGTTAGCATCATACTCTTACCAGTACAATTCTCAATTCTCTGAGTTGTTGATAAATCAAGACAAATATATAAATCAATCAATCGCATCAATCAGTTACGTAGTGGTAAGAAAACATCAAATCATAACCAATTTAATAGTATAGTACTATTCTCTACCAGTTGTTTTAATAAAGAGTATAACACAGATAATTATATTTTTCTATTAGACTAAACTAGTTTAATTATATCCGTAGATTAATCATGAGTAATAACTGCAAGAGAATTTAATGTAGAGTTATGATAAATTTTGTTAGGTTTTGATTTTAAATTTATAAAGGAACTTTGTATTCAATTAACTGAAAGACAAGTAAGACAAAATTTAATTTTGTCTGACTTCAATGCAACTTCACAGACACCACAGAGACTCAGACGCTCAGGAGAAGCGCGAGTGTGCTTAGAAAGACCAAACTCGCGCTATGGATCACTCACGTGGGCGGTTAGAAGAAATGCGTTTGGAAACGCAGACGCAGAGGAAGCGATCGCGTGGGTAAAATAGAGATTTGTGGGGACAGCGGCACAGACCGTGCGTCGCAAAAGTCCAAAGAATTAGCGTTTTCTTTAAAAGGTACGTTTTGGGGCCTACGCGGTTTTGGTCTTTGTCTTGTTGTCACCATCTTCTTGTCCTCTTTTTTCCTTGTGGCGACTGGATTAGGTACTCTCTCATCTTTTGTTTTTCCTACTTCTTTGTCTCCTTTTTATTTATTTATTTTCTATGAGTTTGATTCAAAAACTCAACTTTAAGTCATTTTAGCTTTTGAACGGTAGCAAAGTAAGACCGGAAAGAACGACCAAATTGAACAAACAAAAACGATCGTTAGTGTCTCATAAATAAAATGGTAATTAGTACTTTTACTATGTAACTATTTTGTATATATTTTTTTTGTAATAACTAGACTTGGTTCAGGGTTTAGATATTTAAAGATACTAAAATTTAGTAATGATATTTTGTAAGTTTACATAATGAAGAAAGTTTTATTTTATGGTTTTAGAAATTTGGCTACCTTTTTTTTTTGGTAAAAAATTTTGGCTACTTTTCAAATAAGAGAACCAAACTGCTGAAAAGGAAAGGAGTTTACACTTTGCATNCCCAAAAAAAAAAAAAAAAAAAAAAAACTTTTGAATTTCCATTACTTTGCTTGGGCTTTAGATATGGCAATACAAACTTGAAGCGTTAATAAGATTATAAAATACCCACACAATTTCAACATCTTTAGGTTTCCAACACCTCCTTTACTTCTTCTACACCCTTTGTGTTATGACATCAATAATTCTTGTGATTCTCTTCTCCTTGAAGACACTCCTTCAATCCTCTAACAATCTGTTGCATGTTTGGCCTGTCAGAGAGGTTCTGCGAAACAGAGGCCAACGCAAGCTCCACAACTTTCCAAACAGAGTTTGGATCAAAATCTTTAGCCATCTCTGAATCTATAACATTGTTCACATCATTCGTAGACCTCAAGATCGATATCACCCAATCACTCACATGAACACGTTTCGTCTGTGACTCACTGATCACAGTTTTGCTTGTAATCATCTCCAATAGAACAACTCCAAAGCTGTATATGTCACTCTTCTCGTTCAACCCATTTGTCTCAAAGCATCTGCACATTGTTTTAAATACAGCACTCAATCACTAAGAAAATTTTACGTTTGATCGGTAAATCGCAGAGATAAGAGAGAAAACTGACAGCGGATCGAGATATCCGGGAGTTCCAGCAACTAAAGTGGATATGTGAGAACGACTCTCTGTATGAAAACTCCGTGAGAGTCCAAAATCTGCAAGCTTAGCTCTGTTTTTGTCGTTCAACAATATATTTGAAGTCTTCACATCTCTGTGAACTATCGGAGGTTTGCATCCACAGTGAAGATACTCAAGCCCTTCATACATATTTTCGTTAAAGATGAACACTTTTGGATTAATTTAATAACTTAAACTATAAAAGATCGAAACTTTGTTCAAACCTTGTGCTGCATCAAGTGCAATCTGAAGCCTTTGTGTCCAGCTTAATGTGTGCTCATACTTTCCCGCGAGATGATCAGCCATGTTTCCATTAGCCATGAACTCATAGATCAATCCCATTTGATCAGCTTCATGGAAATAACCAATTAGTGCGGTGAGGTGTACGTGATGAACCCTCACAAGAACTTGTACCTATACGAATATATATAGGTGGTTATGATCTTGGATGTAGTGATAATTTGTATATCTTTTTGGAATCAGTATCCGAAATTCTACTACATTACCTCAGAGCGAAACTCTTTGAATCCTTGAGCTGATGTTTCTGATAAAAGTTTAACAGCGACTTGAACGTTGTTATAGTAGCCATGGTAGACTGTTCCAAAACCTCCTTTACCGAGGACGCGACCGAAGTTATTTGTCATCTTTACAACGTCTGCAAAACTAAACAATAGTTTGTTCTCCGATTTCGCCATCAGACTGTTTCTTGCTCTGTTGTCTTCATTTTCTTCCACCGCAGAGTTTACTTTGCAAAATAAAGTTTAACAATTGGTAAGTAACAAACAGATGGATAGGAGAAAAAGATAGATGTAGAGATAGATTTTTACCAGACGTTTTTTTCCTGTTCTTGATTCTCCAAAATACACCAGACAATAACAAGAGAATGAACAATGCTGCAAATGATGCGACCAGCGGGATCACGAGTTTTTTGCTGTTGCTTTTTCTGCAAGAAATCTCAGTACAGAGTTCTGGATTCTCTCCAACCCTTAGCGAAAACGATCCACTCTTTGATCTTTCTAATAGCTCGGATGGGACAGAACCTGTTAGCCTGTTCTTCTCTAGATTTCTGCAGATATTATTAAGAGTTAGAGTCCCATAGTTATCAATCTAATTTGTTATCGTTGTATCGATATGTCTATAACTTACAAAACCCTCAAGAACTTCAGTTTTGATAGATACTCCGGAATGTCTCCAGTTAAGCCATTGTTTGATAAGTCTCTGATAATAGAGTTGCCTTGTTCAAGTCAGAAAACTCTTTAACAAAATACAAAAATATAGGTATGATCAGAATCCTGAATTTGATAAACTCACAGCTCTTGAATCATTGTGAGGTTAGAGAAGGAGGGAGAGATGTGACCCATTAACCCGCTTGATGATAAGTTCCTGGCTCCAATAACCAAAATTTCCAGTCAATATACAAAATCTACGGATTGATCAAGAAGAGATGAAAATTAAACTACACTTACAGTGATGTGATTCTGGGAGGAGTAAGACTATCATAACTACAATTAAGACCCTCCCAAATGTAGTCACCAGGCAAACAAGGATCTCCTTGCCAGTTTTTCTTCACTTTATAACTAGTCTTTAGACTCGTAAGAGTGTCCCCTGTAAGTTCAAATTGAATGCATTGATCAAACTAAGAAATAAAGATTGAACTTTGTTAGTCATTTTACAAGCACATACCGTCCTCTTGGTTAGTGAGAGATTGTGAGAAACTGTTTGCAATGTAGATCTCAAGAGCGTTAACGATTGGTGGAAGAGTGGACTTGCGAGTTCTTACGAGAGAAAACCCAATCTCCGTTTGGCTCTCAGGGTTTAGAAAAATAGTGTTAGTTTGAAGATACTTGGGACTGAAGCCAGCAGCAACTGTGACTCCGTTAACGGCGATGTCGAACTCTCTGGTCTGGTTTGGTTTGAGACTAAGATCTTCGACCTCGGCAAAGTGCATGTAGACAAAGTACCTGACATTTGGATCACTGTTTTCCAAAGTCATTGTGATGGGTCTTGTTGTGTTTGTTGGAGTCATTGCTGTGCTCATCACCAAACTTGAAAGGTTGTAACTATTATTATCTGAGATCACCGGAAGTGAGGTATTGATCTCTCTACAATAACCAAAGTTGCGAGGTATCCAGATTCTGTCGTACACATCATCATCATATCTGATTCACACACAAAAAATCTTCATATTTGATGTTTTAACCTCCTCCGGGTAAAAACAGAGCAAGAAACAGAGCGAGAAACAGAGCAAAGAACAGAGCGCCAAACAAAAAGCATGGAACAGAGAATTACCTTACAGGTGAATCCATGAGAGAGCCAAAGTCCCAGCGTCTGGAAAAGAACAGAGCACCGTTTGGAGAATCATATGTGGTATTGTCGTTTCCAAGAAACCTAAGCTCTAAACTCGATATAAATGGAGTTCCTTTGCCTTTGTTTCCCAAGCAGACAAATATTTTCTCAGATTGGCTCAAGTAAACGACTTCTTTAGAAACAACGATTGATCCATTGCTGAGCAAGACTGTGTCCCATATGTTTCCACCAAGAAACAAATCAAATTCGGGAGAACCATTCTCACCATCGTAGTTACCGTACATGAAACTAGCCCTTATGAGGTACTTCTTGCCCTTCCCCTGTTTTGGAATCAGTGTGTAGCAACTTCTAGAACTTTCTGGAAAGCTCCTCAGGTTTTGAAGCTGTCTTTGAGCAGTGAAGGAGACTGATTTGGAGACTCCGGATTCGACAAATGATGAATCTGAGACGTAGTTTATTCCAGTTGTGTCGTCTTTGTACGATGATCCACTTGGGATTCCACAGTCGATGCTTATGAAACCTATGATCATGCAACAAATAAAGTTATAGAGATGAAAGGATTAGACTTTATTCACTAGAAAATACTTATAAAGATAAAAGAATCAGTTAACAAAACCTGATTGGTCTTGGGAAAGAACCGAAACGACGAGACACAATGCAAATGCTGCTGAATATATCAAATACAGAAAACGAAAGTTTTCCATTTTCGTCTGGTTTCTTGAAAAACAAGAGAACAAAAGACAACCAAAATGGGTTTGAGATACTTGATGTGATGAAGTTTGAAGTTTCATTTAAAGACGCAAAAATAATTAGTTTGGAGGTAAAGTCTGAAGACCAAACTTAAACAAATTGGAAGTAAAGTGATTTATATTAGCTACTTGTTCTTGGAGATTATGCAAAGTCAAATCAACACCAAAGGTCAACGAAAGACCCGCCGTATTATATCAATTATCATCCATATAAAAAAAGTATATTACTCATTTAATTGTAAGAAGGTTGATTTTCATTAACTAGGAAAATATATATTTTCACTAGATAACTCAACTTGAAATATATTTAATCATGACGAGCATGATATAAATTACACCAATGTATATATACTGTATATATCTTCATTATCAATGTATTATAACAACAATGATATAAATATATTTTTTGTCTGCCTTTAAATAAAGTCGTTTACGAGTTACGACCATTCGACCAATATTAAAGATTTGAATATCTAACATAAGATGTGAACAATGATGCAGAAACTTCTTTATTACTTTCACGGATCACGATTCCGCATGTATATAACAAACAACATGATATAGACAATGTTTGTTCAAAACCACTATTGTACGACTTAATGGTAAAAAATATACACATTACCCTGCGCACATAGTCGTTATCACATTACCCTGCAATCTCATATATACGTTTTCTTTTTGTGGCTATACACTAATATCTGTCTTATATCAAACCAGAAGGACGTGGAGAGAACGGCCCGAGACTGTTCTTCGCCGTAATAATGTTCTCTACAAGCAATCGCCATGTAGATTCTTCTTTCTTGTTAAGCTTCTTCATTTTCTCCTTGAAATTCCTACAAGTTTAAGAAAATGACTACAATCTGCATCTAAAGATTGGAGTTGTCTGTAATGGGCAATGGAATTTACCAGCAGAGAGGGACTTTGCAAGAATCAGAATCATCACAGATACAAGAGTGGAGCTGAAGAAGCTGCCACATCCTTTTGCAATGAGGGCATGAAGCCCTAGACCTGCATCCCAAGAAATGTCGGAGTGCACCTTCAAGCCCTTTACACGCCGGGAACTTGCACACGGTTTGGCTTCCTTTAAGGGCCTTATCGCGAGGTCCAATTGTCCCACAACCTTCACTACATATGTGGACAAGAGCTTCCATGGCTTCATAAAGCTGCAAATACACTTTTCTCTCCTGGAGTTTTCTCCTTCTTTCTTGTTTCCGAGTGTCTGATTCGACGACTGCCTCAACGAGCGCTTGTTCGAGCAGAGGATTAGCGCGTCTCATCACTTTCCATCCCTCTGTTGAAGATACAGATTTAAAGTCTTTGATGACCATTGAAACACATACAAAACATATCCTAGCCGCGTCACAATTTTGCGCCAATTGAAGCACATCGATCACATTCTCCTTGTTAATCCATCCTTCATCGAGAACCTCTATACAGACTCTTTTTAGAGATGGGATTGAGTAGCAGTGTGACAGAACCAATAAGTGGAGCACAAACTTCTTCATTTCTTCCTCCTCGTAGCTGCAGGTTTTTTAATATCAGGCATGCTTCGGAAGAGGAACTAGCATTACAAAAGCAATTTCAATATGAACTCATAGAACATACCATGAAGAGTATAGAAACCGAATGAACATGTAGACTGCTTCATAAGGCACTCCAGGGATTTTGAGGTATGTTTTTCCATTTTTATCCCTGGATTGATTCAGAAGTTTCGCCATAACGGGTGAGGCTGCAGCCTGCAGAAGACAAAACCTTGTAATATTTATCAATAAGCTCAATGACCAATTGAAATGGTATTCTCTCCTCTTACATGAGTTAAAATCAGCTTTACGTCTTAATAAAACTCACCAGGACACTAGAATGTGCTGAAAAGCAAGATTTGTTATCGGATTCAACACACGTATCTGCTCCAAATCCTTCCTTGAAAAGCCTATCCCAAGTTTCTACAGCTTCTTTGGGCACAAGCCGTGATAAGCTCGAAGGTGTCTTTCTGGAAGCTTGAAAACGTTGGTAGGTTATACAAGGAAGAGGAGGAGGTTTTGGAATGTTCTTGGTACTAGACATTGTTGGTGGTGAAGTAGGTTGAAGCAGAGTGAAGACATCACCATGAGGATCATGTAAAGACTCTTCTACTCCTATATCTAACACTTGGGAGAATGTATCATCAGTATCATCGTCATGAGTAGATGATAGTAATCGAGCATGGTCTTCTGAAGAAGCCATCAAATCAAATCCTCCGATTGACAATAGGTTACCGGTTCTTTAATCTGTTGAGATCAAATGCAAAAAGCAACCATAAGTTATGTATCAGAGTTAAGAGTTCAATCTCACATTTCTCTTATTGTTACTTCAAATATCTTCTAACCAAGATTAAAGTTCCCTACTTAAGCAATAAATTAAAACCCGAATTTGATTTCAAGACTGGGTCTTTTTATTAAATAAGCTTCATTAGACATCAACATCAATGAGAATCCAGAGAGATTATGAAGAACAAGAAATGAAAGTACAGAGAAGAAAAACATCCTGGCGACACAATAACTCAGATCAAAACATGAAACTATAGGGAAGATTGTCAGTCATTAAACGAAAGAAATCAAATTCAGAAACTTGAACGACGAGAAACGAAGATAATCGTTAAGCTACCAAAAAAAAGAAGAAAGGAAGAGCCTTGATCATTGTTTTAACACTTGTTGCTTGAGAATCATTTTCATTCTTACCCAGAAAGTAAGAATCTGAGATTTACCCAATTTTCGGAAGAATCATCTGTCTCTTAGTTCACAACCATTAATCTTCGATCACGAACTCAACGCTAAAAGAAAGCAAAAAGAAATTGAAAGGGAAGAGACAATGGAAGCGAAAGAAAGAAGAAGCTTTGATGCCAAGTGGTGTCGTAGTAAATCACAATACAGAGAAATCCAAAGGTCACGAAAAGTAGTAGTAGTAGCAAATTTGCATACAAAAACGTTAACCCAAACGTCGTCGTTTAAAGCCAGTGGATCAAAGAATGAAAGTTTTGTTTTTTTTGGTATTTCGAATATAGTAGAGACAAATGGGTAACGAAAAAGAACTATATAAGAAAAACAAGAGAGTGGCAAAATGAAGGCCACGAATGTTACTATAAAATTTGGATCTAACTTGGAATGATTTGTGGGAGAATATAAGATTGAAAGACATATGGCTGATCTTGAATTGCACTAAAGACTAAAAGTTTGTGAATCCTTGTCACCCAATTTTATATGTCTCCTGCCCATTAATTAAATATAATTACATTATCTTACCGACTAGCCGGTGAAAAAATAACACCGACCAATTACTAATATGATTGGAATAAGGGTCGAGTCATCCTTAATTAGTAGTATATGTGATATAGGCTAAGAATGATACAACGAATGAAAGACAGCTAAAAGAATGATAAAATGGACATATAATAATTAACCGATTGAGTAAGTAGAGCTTGGGATTCATTAAATTTAAATTAAAATAAAACAGATTTATGGTAGTAGACCGTAAAATTAGTTACAAAAGTGACTATATACATGCAGCAAGATTAATATGAGTTAAAGTTACAAAAATCCGAATAAAAAGAAGTTTTAAAGAAGATATCATTTTATTTCACAGACATTCAGTAACCCGACGGGCTTTCTTTTTTTTTTTTGTGATCGTTGATAACCAAAAATTTTCACGGGTTTCCAGTGGAATTTAACGTAAGAAAAAAAAGTCGGAGGCGATCAAATTCAATTTTTTTTCTATACTGAAATTTGCGAACTCCGGATGGCCAATAAGAGAACAACACGTGGACAGATTGGGTTTCACGTGGGGCGGCGTTGAACGATAAAGGCCTGAAATTGTCGGAGTAGCCTTTTCGTTATGTCTGATTGGCTGATTGCGATACCTCCACTCCACTTGTTCTTTTGTAATAATGAGTGATATCAAAAACATTTTGGCGACGAACTAACAGGAAATAATGGAAAGATGACGGCAGAGTCGTGAGGTTTAAGGAAAAATCGGCTAGGACTCCGTCCCTCTCTCTCTAACAAATCGGCTAGCTAGTAGTTAGTGTAATTTATCAAAGAAACTTATTTCCAAATAATATTACCACTTGGTTAGTTTCCTAATAGATTTAGGGTTAGAACTTAATTTTATAACCCTACCAAAAAAAAAAGAACTTAATTTTATAATTCGACACACACTTTTATACAGTCTTGTCATCTTTCTTAAGTATTAATTATATTTCAAATTTTATTAGTCTTAAGACAGTAGAACTTGTCGGGCAATGTTATTCACATCTAAAATATGAAACCAAAAACCTGCAGTCAGCTATCAGCCTATCAGTTAAGCTTTTAATAATAAAAATTACTAGTGAAGCTAAAATCAATGTAGTTATTTAGCTCTAACTACATGTGGGTATCAATGTTTTACATTTTCGTAGCTAAAAAAGTTTTACATTTGGATCCGGATTGCATAAGCAATGACATCAACAGTAATACACAGCTGAGATACAGTGTCTATCTCATGGAAGATGACAAAAAAAAAAAACTGATATAGATGTACTCATGTACATATGCTGCGAGTTAAATATTAATTTTTCACGTCATAAGTCACATGCTAACGATAAACTAATTAAGACAATGATGTCAACATGGATTGGTGGGTTGCATTATCAACGACCTCGGTCTCTGTTCCACACATCTTGGTCGCCACGAAACCTGGACTTCTTTTGGATTGTAGTCCAAGAAATTTCCCCACCAAAGACGTAGTCAAATTAAAGTCGTCCTCTAATATCCAACCATATATATATATACATACACACACACTCACAACACCCACACATCAAAATCTAGAGTCAGTAAGAACAAAAGATAAAAAGAAAAATGAGAGAAGGATCTCATGTTATCGTCCTGCCTTTCCCAGGACAAGGCCACATAACTCCAATGTCCCAGTTCTGCAAACGCTTAGCCTCAAAAGGTCTTAAGCTTACTCTGGTCCTCGTCTCCGATAAACCCTCTCCTCCATACAAAACAGAGCACGACTCAATCACTGTCTATCCCATTTCCAATGGCTACCAAGAAGGCGAAGACCCATTACAAGACCTCGATGATTACATGGACAGAGTAGAAACAAGCATCAAGAACAACTTACCTAAGTTGATTGAAGAGATGAAACTGTCTGGCAATCGTCCTAGGGCTCTCGTGTACGATTCCACCATGCCGTGGCTTCTTGATGTAGCTCATGGTCATGGTTTGAGTGGTGCCGTGTTTTTTACGCAACCTTGGCTTGTCACAGCTATTTACTACCATGTTTTCAAGGGTTCCTTCTCTGTACCACCTACAAAGCACGGTCACTCGACGTTAGCATCTTTCCCTTCTTTCCCGATGCTGAATTCGAATGATTTGCCGTCTTTCCTTTGCGAATCGTCCTCTTACCCGAATATACTAAGGATTGTGGTCGATCAGCTCTCCAACATTGATCGAGTCGACATAGTGCTGTGCAACACTTTCGATAAACTGGAGGAAAAGGTATGGAGAATATATCCATATAGGAACATGTTTATATCTTTTGGTGAAAATATATATCCAAAAATTATAATTTTTTAACCATCATATATATCACTTATTTATTTATGTGCCTATGGTTAATTTGTTTTTTTTTTTTTTTTTCTTTTTGTTTCTTTAAATAGTTGTTGAAATGGGTCCAAAGCTTGTGGCCAGTCTTGAATATTGGACCAACGGTTCCCTCGATGTGTTTAGACAAACGACTGTCTGAAGACAAGAGCTACGGGTTCAGCCTCTTCAACGCGAAAGTCGCTGAATGCATCGAGTGGCTAAACTCAAAGAAACCCAATTCTGTTGTCTATGTATCATTCGGTAGCTTGGTGATTCTAAAAGAAGATCAAATGGTGGAACTCGCGGCGGGTCTGAAACAGAGTGGACATTTCTTTTTATGGGTTGTGAGAGAGACAGAGACAAACAAAATTCCAAGAAACTATGCAGAAGAAATCGGTGAGAAAGGACTGATTGTGAGCTGGAGCCCTCAACTTGAAGTTCTTGCACATAAGTCGATCGGTTGTTTCTTGACACATTGCGGATGGAACTCGACGTTAGAGGGATTGAGTTTGGGAGTTCCAATGATTGGTATGCCACATTGGACTGATCAGCCCACGAATGCTAAGTTCATGGAGGATGTGTGGAAGGTTGGAGTTAGGGTTAAGGCAGAGGATGATGGGTTTGTGAGAAAAGAAGAGATTGTGAAACGTGTGGGAGAAGTTATGGAAGGAGAGAAAGGGAGAGAGATTAGAAAGAGTGCTGAGAAATGGAAAGTGCTGGCCCAAGAGGCTGTTTCTGAAGGAGGTAGCTCTGATAAGAGCATCGATGAGTTTGTTTCTATGTTTTGTTGAATGATTGAAATTGAGAAAATTAATCGTCTATTGCAAGTCCATTTATGAAGATTATGTTATAAGACAACGAGACTAAGATATTGCATTTAGATTTCAGTTCTTTCTTTTTTGTTGTTGTAGTAATTAATAAGGATGGTTTCTCATTTGTAAATCTACAACTCCCTATTCCAAGTTCCAATTGAGGATCAGAGGATATGTGTTGATACTGTATGTTGTTTATATCATAAGGATTTTTTTTTAAAACTACTAGTATATAGAGTATAACCTCTATAAATTAATACCTCGTTAAATTAATAATTTTTTTGGGTTCCAAATTAGTGTTTTTGGTTCAATTAGTACATCGATAAATTAATAATCTCGATAAATTAATAAATTATTATTCCCTCCGATCCTATATAATTGTCGTTCTGAGAGTTTTTGAGTAGATTAAGAAACTGAATAATTTGACTGTTTTAACCTCACAATTAAAACTAATTTACAATCTTATTTTTTGTTTAATTTTTTATTCTTTTCTTTTTGCCATCAAGATATTATTAAGAAACTCAGCTCAAAACAAAGCATTACAACGCAAAGTGAAATTGCAGAAAAAAACCTGCAACACGAAGGCATCAATTAAGTGAAATTGCAGAAAAAATAGATCAAGGAGCAGATCGACTCTCTTCTTCCACAAGAATTATTTTGTTTCTTTTCTCTTTATCTTTTCTTTCCCCGACAATGGCAAAAAAAAATCAAAGAAGGANAAAAAAAAAAAAAAAAAAGAAAAAAAAAAAAAAAAAAAAATCAAAGAAGAAGAGGAAGCTGTCAAGGCAGAGCCTGGTGTTGGCCCCGCCGGAATCTCGCAAATTCCTCACAACGCACTCGGATCTCTGATTAGATCCTCCACAGACATTGAACAGAATCTTCCTTCACCACCACTGGATCTCTGATTAGATCTTCAGTTTGCTTATTTTAATTTTCTTCTATCTGTAGTGGATTTGCCATTTTGTTCTTAGGTGACTCTTCATATGTGTCTATTGATATCCTCCATTGATATAGTACGTTGATGTCATATCTTCAAGATTTTTTATTTTCAGTTTTAATAATTTGTAGGAGTATTAGTTTAATTAAGGTTAGATTAGTAATTTAGTTAGTATTATTACATTTTCCAAAGAGAACGACACTTAATTAAAAAACAAAATTTGCTCCCAGAACGACACTTAAATCTGATCAAAGGGAGTATAAATTACTAAGGTCCCAATATTATTAATTTATTGAGGTTAGACTGTATATATGTGCCATGGCACTGAATGGTTTTATGATCATATCTTCGTTATTAATTTTAATTGGTTTTAAACATCTGTATCGGTATTCGGTAACCTTAATTCTAGGGACATAAATTAGGAAATTAATAGTACTAATCATTAATAGAAAAAATGACAAATACTAAAATTTGAAATACAAATATCCGTCCCCCTTTGGTGTATAACCGTCAAATGGACTGTCCATTGGGCACTGTGCATTGGACAAACTGTTTTATGGACAGTTAATGGACGGATGTTAATGGACATGGTCATTTATTGGACGGACGCTAATGGACATGGACAAATATGGAATGCACATTGGACAACTTTTTTTTTTTTTTTTTTCTCTTATTTACCTAAACTCATTTGTTTATATATTAAATAACATATTAAATAATATACTATATATTTTAATATAACAATGAAAATACAAATTAATATAATTTCGTTTAAAAATAAAATTTGTGAAAATGAAGATATAGTTAAATTCTTTGTCTATTGAAATTATATATAAATGATGAAATTGAATATACTGACAAATCGAAATTTCCCAAATTGATCTATAAAATAAATCGAAATCAACTCAAACGTTAAAACGAACATAAAAGAACACATGTTTCTCACTAAAATATTGAATCCGCAAATTTCCCGCAAAAACAAATTGAACCTATAAATTTCCCGCCAAAAAATTGAACACGCAAATTTCCCACTAAAAACGTAAACTCGCAAATTTCCCGCCAAAAAATGTGAACCCGTAAAGTTCCCGCCAAAAACGTAAGTCCGCAAATTTCCCACCAAAAAACATGAACCCGTAAATTTCTCGCCAAAAATGTAAACCTGCAAATTTTCCGCAAAAAAAATGTGAACCCGTAAAATTCCCGCCAAAAACGTAAATCCGCAAATTTCCCGCCAAAAATGTAAATCCGCAAATTTCCCACCAAAAAAACATGAACCCGTAAATTTTCCGCCAAAAATGTAAATCCGTAAATTTCCCGCCAAAAAAACATGAACTTGTAAATTTTCCGCCAAAAAAACGTGAACCCGTAAATTTTCCGCTAAAAAAAGTGAACCCGTAAATTTCCCGCCAATAAAACGTGAACCCGTAAATTTCCCGCCAATAAAACGTGAATCCGTAAATTTCCCGCCAAAAAAATTGAATTCGCAAATTTTCTGCCAAAAACGTAAATCTACAAATTTTCCGCCAAAAAATGTAAATATAATTTTAATGTCCTGCAAATTACAAAACCCTATATTTTAAATGCTATTGGACAGTCCATGTCCATTTGTCCAAGTTCGTTTGTCCGCGGACAATACCAGACAATGTCCATTAAGCTCGTTTCTTATTGGACCTGTCCACGTCCGTCCGCAATGATTTGGACATGGACATATCCGCGGACACATGTCCATTACGACAGCTCTACTTTGGTGTATATTATAATTATTATATCTCATCATATTAATTGAAAAATGTAAAAACTTACAAATTAAGAGAAATAAATATTTTATATGTATAGGCTAGAGAAAAATAACTTTTCTATCAGCATTGTAATTTTTGGTTAAATTTTTTTTAATTTCATATTTTATAAACAAATTAATTAGTTTTACATTTTTACGAACAATATTACGAGCTTTACCCAGTCAAAAGTAATTTGGTAGGTTGCATTATTATTCGGTCTCTGTTCCACACATCTTGGTCGCCATGATATGCTCAAATTATCCCTCAGAGCTACTCTCTCAA
>OVAQ01001199.1:0-17321 GCA_900406345.1 Erysimum cheiri | reverse complement strand
AAATCTCGACGTCCTGTATAACGCACCTAGCTCTCCCAACCATCCATCTTCCGCTTCAAGTAATAAGATATCAACTCCGCATCAGTTGGTGAAAACTTAAACCCATGAAATTAAACACACGTTTCCACTCGAGCTGTCATATGGAAATCAACGACCTTAATCGAAGTCATGTGAAAAACTCTCTATTCGTACGTGGCATCAAACCTTATGTGATTAGTATCCATAAAACCAATTATCCTATTGGTAGAACATATAAATTTGAAACAAATTTCAATGAATAAAAAATGTTTATTTCTCATATTTTTCATTAAATTATATTAAATACATAACTATAAATTAATACGAACCAAAATTTCATGTCATCAAAAAATAAAATCATAATTTCATCCTCATGATACACAATAATTATACACAATAAAATAATTTTTTTAAAACATAAATCAATAATAAAAAATTATTATGTATAAGTAAAAACAAAAACAAACTCGTGCAACGCACGAGCCTCGATCTAGTTACTAATAAACAAGTTCTACCAATAATCAACTCCTAACCCCATGTTTCCAAACTTCAACTCTTACATTATTTTAATAATAAAATCCCCCTAACACACACACCCTATTTTATCATTGCGGATGCTCTAACACTCACTGTCATCAATCTCAAATCAAACGTGCTTATTTTCACATTTTATTTTAAACCATATGTTTTAGTAATTGTACATGTATATGTGTTTATATATCATACTATTTATAGAAAACCATTGTGATTCAAAGTTTTATATATATATATATATAATTATTGTCGTTGTTGTAACCATAACTACCGTGATCACTTTCACCACATGAACTTTGTTTTTCCTCATCAAATCTTATGCCGAAATTAAAACATTGATATTCACTGCAAATTTATATTTTTTTTTCATATTAATTTAGTCTTTAACCCACTCCTTCTTAAAAAATAATTTATCTAAAAAAAGTGAACCATATTCATCTTTTTTTTTATTGTTCTGTCGGTCATTTAGTAATATTATTATTACCTACGTAAATAATTGACATTTTTGTTGACAAAAAAACAAAATTGACATTTTATTTTATTTCTTTTCTTGTTTTGCAAAAAAATATTTATTTATTTCTAAAGATTAGTGTTAAAAATGTGAGGATCAAAACAATGACTTCTTTTTCATAAAATACAAATGATGGAAAAAAACAAACTTTTACTTCTTTGCATAAATATAATATAAGGATAAATTTATAAGACTTTCCTAAAATGGAGGACTTGCTTTTGTAAATTCTTGATACTTGTCTGCACTCTTTCGTTTCTCTCTGCAGATTGCAGAATTTGGGGGTAAATGCTCCGAGCCTCCGATGCTTCTTAGCAGCTCTTTATCACAGACTTGAAGGAAGCTTTATTCTTCGCCGTTTCTCTTCGCACTGAATCTACGAAGAACCGTTATGCGCCAATTTTGGAGAATTTCTTCTGGGATCGAACCGTCGGCTAGAGATCTTGAAACAGATCATTGAACATACGGAACCGATTGAGCTAATGGAATCTGACTCTGTCGCTGAATTGGCTACAAGTTCTGATGCAACTGTGTCTCATTTGGTACGCCATTTATGCTTTTATTGGATGATTTTGGTTCTCGTTGAGTCTATAGTGTTTTTCTGAGATAAGAATTTGGGTTTAGTTCAATATCCCGATGCTGAAGTTGTTGTTTCCTTAGAATCATAGTAAATGTTACTATTATGTTGCTTGGCTAGTGGCTAGTTTTCTGTGATCGTGCTCTAGCTTGCGTTAGTGTCCTTTGATACGTATGAATTTGATTAAATGTTACTCATAATGGTGAGTTTTGATGTTTGAGAAGTTGTATACGATATGGATGAAGCTTAAGTTTTGGACTTGCAGCAATTGTTTGTTTCTTTGTATTTATACTTCTCTTTGAGGGCTTTTATGAATTAAGTTTTTTCTTTGGTGTGATTGCAGCCCAGTGTATCTGTACTTTTAGATGCTCTTGAGCAGTCTGCATCTACACCCAGGATCGCAAATGGTCTTTCACAGAGACTGTTACGTTCGTTACAGCTTTCAAATGAAAATAAGCTTTCTTTTAAGGCTCTGAATGGACCTTGTCGTGTGCTAAGATTGGCTTGCATTCAAGCCAAGGAAAGTAGGAAGTCCGGGTGTGTTAGCCCTTTAGTAGAAAGTAGTGACAGTGGAGTTATAGTTGATTCATCTGATAAGAAGTCTGATTCAAGTCATACAGAGGATTGCTGGTTTGAGTGTGTGGACTCATGCGTGGGGATTTTCATAGCGTTTTTCTCATCAACAGATGATGCAAAAGTATATGTTTTGCGAAGCTCCGTTTGTGTTGATTGTCTATTTGAACTATTTTGGGAAAAAGCCGTAAGAAATAATGTGATGAAACTCATTATTGATCTCATGAAGGTATCCCTTTCAAGTTAGTACTTATAAGTCTTTACTATACTTCTGTTGATCTTTTAGCTTGTTAAGGAGAATGAAATGGATTTTAATCCAAATTTTCAGATCAGGCCTTTGTGTGAGGAAGACAAAATCGCAAAATTGCAAGTGTGTTCCAAATATCTGGAAACTTTCACTCAAGTGAAGGAAAGGGAAAATTATTTTGTTGACTTATCTGTTGATCTATTGGCGGGTATGAGGGATTTGATCAAGACTGATTCGAGGGTATGGCTCTATGTTTGTTACAGAGTGCTTGTAACGTCTGTTCGACATCATCTACTCCTGCTGTAGATCCTTATCTTTATTTTGTTCTTCCTCTAATTTTTCTCTTCTATTGTTTCTCCAATTCAGTATTACCAAGCCCTATTCCGTGAGGGGGAGTGTTTCTTACACATTGTCTCTCTCTTAAACGGTAATCTCGATGAAGCAAATGGAGAGAAGTTGGTTTTAAATGTCCTTCAAACTCTAACTTCCCTGCTTGCAAATAATGATACGTCAAAGGTGATTCTCCTTTTCTTTTGCTCTTCGCTACATACAGTACGTATCACTTGAAAAAGGCTTGTTCACTTATCACCTTGGGATGAGATAAAAACATGGGATTCATGGAAGAAGTAGATTTTTGTAGCATATCTAGCGACATCAAAAATTTGTTTCTTTAAAGTTTCTGCTTACCATGTTAGCAAAATATGACATGTGAACAATTATCCATGTAGATAAAGCTTTTCCCTGGATGACATGTGAACAATACTTAACTTGATTTGGGACTGAAGTAATAGAACTAAATCTTGGAAGTGAACTTTGATCTCAAATAGTCAGTAGAACAAAAGAAACATGAAATTTTTATTGTTTTGGAAGACTTCCTGAGCTGAGTTGAACCTAAGGGTCTCTTTGCACTAGTATAATTGTTTTTTGCCACTGCTTCCTTGTGCATAGTTTGCATTTAAAGCCCTTGCTGGCAAGGGATATCAGACACTGCAAAGCTTATTGTTGGATTTCTTCCAATGGAAACCTACCCAAAGGCTCCTAGACGCACTACTTGATATGCTTGTTGATGGCAAATTTGATGATAAAGGCAGTGCTCTAATAAAGGTGATGAAGTTTTCATAATTTATAAGTTAATGATTCTTTTTTATTTTATTTAATACCTATAGTTCATTGTCGCTAATTCTATTGTCCTGTTTCCATGTTTTATTTGTTTTTCCTACCCAGAATGAAGATGTTATCATACTTTACTTAAATGTACTTCAGAAGGTTGGTGTAATTCTCGTTACTTGGATTTGCCTTTTCTCATTTTTATTTATTTTGGGATATATCCTTACTGTGGAGTTGTATGATTTGGCAGAGCAGCGAGTCTTTGCAGTGTTATGGGCTAAATTTGTTTCAGCAACTCCTTAGGGATTCCATATCCAATCGTGCTTCATGTGTTCGGGCAGGAATGCTTCACCTTCTTCTTGATTGGTTTTCTCTGGAAAATGATGATAGTGTTATCTTGAAAATAACACAGCTAACTCAGACAATTGGTGGCCACAGTATTTCTGGGAAGGATATACGTAAGATCTTTGCCCTTCTCCGGACTGAAAGAGTGGGTAATCAACAGAGATACCGCTCACTGTTATTGGCTTGTTTGTTGTCAATGCTGAATGAGAAAGGACCAACAGGCTTTTTTGACATGAATGGGGTTGATTCTGTAAGTCTTTGTCCCAATTTATGCTTAAATATGTGTGCTATCGTACCACTACAACTTCTTGAGATAAAATATACGTTCATGATTTAGCTACAGCTTCTTTGGGATGAAATCAGTTTCCAGTGTTTAATTTACGCTGCTGTATCTGTATTTGAACATGCCGCAAATTTAAATGGTAAATATTTAGACATCGTAGGGGCTTTGTATAGGTGGAAAGCTTTTAAGTTTAAGAAATGGTGGTACTTTATTGGAGATATTGATGCTAAAGTGTTACACTTTTCTTGGTGAGTAGACAAACTCTGACCATTTCTTGATTCTTATTTCTTACATTCCTTGTAAATTATTTTTCATTCGCAGGGCATTGTAATCAGAACACCTATTCAGTGGCCTGCAAATAAGGGGTTTTCCTTTTGCTGTTGGCTTAGGGTAGAAAGCTTTCCTGGAGATGCGAAAATGGGTATCTTCAGTTTTATGTCAAAAAATGGAAAGGGTTGCTTTGCTGCTATTGGGAAGGATGGACTATCTTATGTTGTAAGACAAACGACATATTTTCTGATGTTTTTTTTGTCATTTTTAAAATTTTTAACGCCTTGCGTAATACAATTTTTTTTTTCCTTTTTTTTTTCAGTCTCTGAATCTGAAACGGCAATGTGTAAATGTGCATGCCAATTTGGTCTGTAAAAAATGGCATTTTATTTGTGTATCTCATAGTATTGGAAGAGCATTCTGGGGTGGAAGCCTCTTGAGGTGTTATGTTGATGGGGATCTTGTGTCATCTGAAAGATGCAGGTAATTCGACATAGAACTGTTGTACTCATTTGTTAAGGGCTTGTTGTAATATCCATAGAATTATTGACAAGTCAGATTGAGTAATTTTTGGGTGCTTGATTTTTTTCTATTTGCACAGTATTGATTTCGTTATCTTATGTTTCAGCTATCCCAAAGTTACTGATGTACTTACCAGCTGCTTAATTGGTACAAGAATCACGTTGCCAAATATCCAAGATAATGATGGCCTGGAATCCATCCGAGATGTGTTGCCATTTTTTGGACAGATCGGCCCTGTTTATTTGTTTAATGATTCCCTGTCTTCTGAGCAAGTTCAGGCCATTTATTCGCTCGGAGCAAGCTATATGTATGCATTCTTGGAGAATGAGATGACTGGTCCCTTTTCTGATAGTCCATTTTCGAGTGGTATTCTTGATGGAAAGGATGGGCTTGCATCTAAGGTTTCCTTTGGACTGAACGCACAGGTCATTTACCCTTTTAAGCACTTCATTGCTATCATTTATGCCATCTTTACTAAGAACTTTCTTTTTCCAATTTAACCAAAAATTTTGTTTTTCCTACTTTTAGGCGAGCGATGGTAGGAGATTGTTTAATGTGTCTCGGGTGTCAGATCATCTACAAGAAAGGCTCGCATTTGAGGCTGATATTATGGCTGGTACGCAACTATGCTCGCGGCGTTTGCTCCAGCAGATAATTTACTGTGTCGGAGGGATATCTGTTTTCTTTCCTTTAATTACACAATCTGATAGATGTGAAAGTGAAGCACTTAAAGAGGAAACTTCAGCTATGCCTACAAAAGAGCGTATGACAGCAGAAGTTATTGAACTTATTGCTTCTGTCTTGGATGAAAATCCAGCAAATCAGCAACAGATGCATCTTCTCTCTGGATTCCCCATACTAGGATTTTTGTTACAGTCTATTCAACCGAAGCAACTCAATCTAGAGACACTTTCATCCTTGAAACATCTATTCAATGTTATTTCAAGCTCTGGTACGTGTTGTGAATGCCTCATACTAATGCATCACCTCTGGTACCATATATTGTGGTTGCTTTTTATACATGAAATGGAAACAGTTTTCCGATTATGGTTTGTTTTGGAGTTTTTTTTTTTATTTCAAATTGTTGGAATCATATACTGTCATTCATAGCTAGTAAATTTTGTTGTATTCTTGCCTTTCTTCGTTTGCTAATTTAGTATTAAAGTTGTTTGTGGATCACGGGCTGGTTTATTTTAATTTCTTGGAGTTTCTTTTTAATTTTCCTTTTCTCTTTCCAGGGTTTGCTGAGCAGCTTGTGGAGGATGCTATATCTAGCATTTTCCTTAATCCTCACATTTGGCTCCATGCAGCCTATAATGTGCAGCGTGAACTTTACATGTTTCTCATCCAACAGCTAGATAATGATCCACGACTTCTGGGAAGCCTTTGTCGGCTCCCAAGAGTTATTGACATAGTATGGAACTTTTACTGGGAATCTGAAAGATATCGTAAAGGAACCAAGCCTCTTATGCCTCCAGCAAGGACTATTGCAGAAAGGCCAAGTAGAGATGAAATTCATAAAATTCGTCTCCTTTTGCTGAGCCTAGGTGAAATGAGTCTGAGGCATGTCATCCACTGTAAAAATACAGTCTTTTAGGCCTCTATATATTATACCCCGTAGCTAGCTTTAAATACATGATAGGATAATTTTTTATAACTTGTACTCAAGTCCTTGTATTCAGTTTATTCAAAACTCTCCTCTGTTTTTCAGGCAGAATATCTCATCAGGGGACGTAAAAGCTTTGGCAGCATTTTTTGAGACATGCCAGGATGTAGCATGCATCGAAGATGTTCTGCATATGGTTATCCGTGCCATTTCTCAAACATCAGTCCTTGCTTCTTTTCTTGAACAAGTCAATCTTATCGGTGGATGTCACATTTTTGTCAATCTTCTTCAGAGGTAAATTTTTGTTATCTTACCTCTGAGGCAAACACAATATCGCTCACATATCTGCACATTTTGTGTTTGGCAGGGATTACGAGCCTATAAGGTTACTCAGCTTGCAGTTCCTTGGAAGGCTTCTTTATGATGTACCTTTGGAGAAAAAAGGACCTAAGTTTTTCAATATTGCTGTTGGAAGAACTAAATCTCTATCACAAGGGCATAAAAAAATTGGTGTTAGAACACAACCAATTTTTTTGGCCATGTCTGATAGAGTGTTCCAATATCCTCAGACAGATAACTTGCGTGCAACCTTGTTCGACGTTCTTCTTGGTGGGGCCAGCCCCAAACAGGTATCAGCTGAAGAGTGGTATTTTTTATCAATCATTTGTTTTCTACTTCTCAACTTTCCAGAAAATATTGTTGGAAGATCATTTGGAGTTTTTTTAATCTTTCTTGTAGGTTTTGCAGAAATACAACCAGGTCGATAAGCAGAGAAGCAAAGCAAGCAACTCTCTCTTTTTTCTTCCACAAATTTTTGTTTTTATTTTTGAATTCCTGTCCCGCTGCAAGGATGGACTGGCACGAATGAAAATAATGAGTGACATACTCGATCTTCTTGATTCAAATCCTATGAATGTTGAAGCTTTGATGGTATAGACACCTACGACTGAAAACTTCAGATATGCATGTGTTAAAATGGCAATTAAAATACAAAATCTTATGTGTAGGAATTTGGATGGAGTGCATGGTTATCAGCGTCAGTGAAACTTGATGTGATAAAAGACTACAGATCTGATTTACTTAATCATGATGATTTGGCATTAAATGAGCAACATTTTGTCAGGGGTCTGTTTTGCGTAGTTCTCTGCCACTATATTTTATCTGTGAAGGGAGGTTGGCAGCAGCTAGAGGAAACTGTGAATTTCATACTCTTGCAGAGTGAGCATGTAAGTTAATCAAACTGATTTCTATCTTATATCTTAGAACAAATTTGTTGTTGTTCTGTGCTTATTCTATCTCATCACAGAATGATGTTCTATACCGGTCTTTTCTCCGTGATCTCTATGAGGACTTGATTCAGCGTTTGGTGGAGCTCTC
Organism: Erysimum cheiri; assembly: GCA_900406345.1. Classification (NCBI taxonomy): domain Eukaryota; kingdom Viridiplantae; phylum Streptophyta; class Magnoliopsida; order Brassicales; family Brassicaceae; genus Erysimum; species Erysimum cheiri. Next base: position 9,354 of record OVAQ01001199.1, on the reverse strand, counting down.
ATCTGAAGATAATATCTTCCTTTCGCACCAATGTCGTGACAATGTGCTGTATCTCTTGCGGCTTGTCGATGAGATGCTTGTTCGTGAGTTTGGAAATAGGCTCCTGGTATGACCTAACTCTTTTTTATTTAAGGTCAAATTAAGTTAAAAAGTGGTTTGATCCAGTTTCCTTTATATATAGAAGTTCTTATGTCAAATGTATTTCTTCCAGTTTCCAGCAAATAGCACTGATTTTTCAGAGGATTTGTTACAACTTGAAAACCGCGAGGACCACAGTATGGGATTAGACGAGAGTTTCCAACGATTTTTGACGAAAGAAACCTCTAGGTATGCTCTTTATGGATTTCATTTGATTGGCATTTGGTTTACACTTTTGTTTCAAAGTTCTTATAAAAAAAATATATGGAGTTGATAATCTGAAATTGTAACAATATATGCAATCATCTCCTGTGTGGATAACTTTGTAAATGGCCTTCCAATCAAAACAATGATATGTGAGTTTGGGTAAATATGAATGTAATAGAACGCCTATTACTTGGTTTCTTTCTTCATTGCTCTTTGTATTTTTCATTTTTCTAATATATGAGAAGCTGCTTTAACATATATAGTACAACATCTATTTTACTTTCTTACGATCTAGTACAACATTCCAGTATACTGTTTATAAAGAGAAAGCTATTCGGTGACTGATATATAATATTTGCTGCTTAATTTTCTTGCTTGCTAGTTTTGATGGTGACGTTATTTTCATCATTCATTTTCAGAAACACAGAATGTCAGCAGTCTAGCACAACAGTAACTGAACTTATGACCAATGGAAGATGGTGGAATCTGTATGACAATTTGTGGAGAATAATATGTGATATTAATGGAAGGGGTCCGGTAAAGCTGTCTCCCAAATCTTCAGCTACTGGTCCCTCTATCAGCCAAAGAGCAAGAGGTTTAGTAGAATCATTGAATGTTCCAGCTGCTGAAATGGCTGCAGTTGTTGTGTCAGGAGGAATTGGTAGTGCATTGAGTGGAAAAATGAACAAAAACGTCGATAAAGCCATGCTTCTAAGGGGGGAAAAATGCCCGCGAATCGTGTTTAGGCTTGTCACCCTTTATCTGTGCATGTCTTCGCTGGAAAAAGCCACAAGATGTGTACAGCAGGTGACCTCACTTTTGCCTTCCTTTTTAGCTGCTGATGATGAACAAAGCAAGAGCAGATTGCATCTCTTTATTGGGTGTTTGCTTTATGTAAGATCCCAGTATGGAAAGTTAGACGACGGTGCTCGTTTTCATGTCATATCGCACCTGATACGTGAAACTGTAAGTTGTGGAAAGTCTATCCTTGCCACCAGTGGTATGAATAAGGATGAAAGCTCCGATTCTGGTGGAATCTTCAAAGAAATGGGCTCTATCCAGAATCTTATACACAGAGACCGTGTGCTTGCTGCGGTCACTGATGAAACAACATACATGAAAACACTGATATCTGATCGTACTCGTCAAGTGCAAGCCCTTGGTGAAAGGAATAATGAAACATTATCTTTAGAATGTAACAGCAAGAAAGCTTTTGATGATGAGCTGCAAAACGTTTTAAAAACTGTTCTTACATGGGATGAAAATAGACGAGTTTCAGTGCAATTAAGCCATGAAGAGCAACAGCAAAATGTTACTGAGAAATGGATTCACATGCTGCGATCTTTGATGGATGAGAGAGGTCCTTGGTCTGCAACTCCTTTTCCTAATAACATTTTAAACCACTGGAAACTCGACAGGACAGAAGATTCTTGGAGGCGTAGACCAAAGTTGAGACGGAACTATCATTTTGATGAAAAACTGTGTCATCCACCTTCTACTTCCACTGCCACTGAAAATGAGACTTCAAACGTTATTAATGAAAGCAAGTCTGGTGTGATACATTTACCTGAACAGATGAAGAGATTTTTATTAAAAGGCATTCGAAGGATAACCGATGAGGGTGGCTCAGAATCCTGTGAGAATGACAGTAGTGAAAGTGAGCAAAGTTTCATGGATACTTCTGCAGATATCCAGTTCTCTGAGCTTGTGAGAACCAGCAGTGGTCTCAAGGATGTTGTACAGGATAAAGTAGATGCATCCTCTCTAGAAGTTGATACCAGCGAGGTACATATTTCACAGATTTTGAAGGAGTAGACAATATAGTGGTTACTGTATAACATGCTTTCACTTTATTTCTCAGGTTTTGACATCAGTTCCTTGTGTTCTTATAACTCCAAAGAGGAAACTGGCTGGTTGGTTGGCAGTTATGAAAAATGTTTTGCATTTCTCTGGGGAGTTTTTGGTGGAAGGAACTGGTGGATCAGCTGTCTTCAAGAACTTTAGCACTTCAAAGGGTAGTGATGTAACAAAGGCTGACAATAAACAGAACCTTGTAAAATTGTCTTCACCTTATGATAGTGAGACAATCCTAGATTTGGAATCAGGAAACAACAATAAGAAACCCTTAAAAAAGGTTAAGCGCCACAGAAGATGGAAAATAGGGAAGGTAATAAACATAACTAATTTGGCATTTTTCATGCATCATTTCAGCATATTCGATAATGTTTCATGGACGTGCTGTTGATAGGTAAAAAGTGTTCATTGGACGCGGTATTTGCTTCAATACACAGCTCTGGAGATTTTCTTCCAGGAATCTGTACCCCCAGTCTTTCTAAATTTCGCGTCGCAAAAGAATGCGAAGGAGGTCGGGATGTTAATAGTTTCTACCAGGAATGAATTCCTGTTTCCGAAGAATGTTGCTAGGGACAGGACTGCAATGATTTCGTTTGTTGACAGACGTGTAGCTATGGAGATGGCAGAAACAGGCAGAGACAGATGGAGAAGGAGAGAGATTACAAACTTTGAATATTTGATGATTCTCAACACCCTTGCAGGCAGATCTTATAATGATTTGACTCAGTATCCTGTTTTCCCTTGGGTGGTGGCTGACTACTCGTCGGAGACTCTTGATTTTAGCAAAGCATCTACCTTTCGGGATCTTTCAAAACCAGTTGGAGCTTTAGATACAAGAAGGTTTGAGGTTAGTATAAAGCAACGGCATGTATTTTGTTTCTGAAATTAGTGGCATGAATGTATTACCATATGGTTGATCAAAAAAGAATGTATTACCATATGATTTATTTTTGTGACAGATTTTTGAGGACAGATATCACAGCTTCTCTGATCCTGATATACCTAGGTACATTGCAGGCATATTTTCTGCACTGAAGAGATACTTTCCCCTTGCACCTTAGTAATTGTTTTTTATGAACTTTATGCAGTTTCTATTACGGGTCCCATTATTCAAGTATGGGAAGTGTGTTGTATTACCTATTGAGGTTAGAGCCGTTTACATCCCTTCATCGTAGTCTGCAGGTATTTATTCCTTCTTTAACCAATAGCAGATTTCTGGGATAATATATGCATTAAGGCTGTTTTGAAATATATAATGAAAATTGGTGAATGCAGACATATTCACTAAATAGTTCCTTCTGTGCCCAGGGTGGTAAATTTGATCACGCAGATCGTCTTTTCCAAAGCGTTGAGGGATCATTTCGGAATTGCCTGTCTAATACAAGCGATGTAAAAGAATTGATCCCTGAGTTCTTCTACATGCCTGAATTTCTGGTGAATTCTAACTCTTACCATCTTGGAGTGAAACAAGACGGTGAACCTCTTGGAGATGTTTGTCTACCTCCATGGGCTAAGGTATACTTCTCACACATATGATTTACTGGGTAGTTTCTAGTTGAGCTCTGAATTAGTTTTGGAGTTTGGTGCGACAACTGGATATGTTAATACACATGTGATTCCTAAGAGTACTTTATTTAATTTAGTGTTTGGTTGCCCAATCTTGTAATATGGCAAACATGTTCATGAGCTGTCTTTGGTCCTCTATAAAGGAGACCACCTATAGTAGCTATGATTATATGGAGATTAGCAAGGTGCAGTTTCAAACTAAAGTTAAAATTTTCTTTTGTTGTGTTTGGGCGCTAAGGAATTATAGTGACGTGTTTGGATTCCAGACATCCTGACTGTACCTCCTCCATTCTTGCATTCTTCTGTTGTTTTATCTCCATGAGAACTTAGTTACAAATTATATATGCAGGGTTCTCCAGAGATGTTCATTGCTCGTAATAGAGAGGCCCTAGAGAGCGAGTATGTTAGTTCACATCTCCATGATTGGATTGATTTGATATTTGGACACAAACAGCGTGGCAAACCAGCTGTGGAGGTACTCCTGATTAATTTCCGAAAACTGACCTTTATTTCTGGCCAGCTACTGGTGGAAAGTAGTTCATATTTCATAAGCTTGCCTCTTTTTTTGTTTACATGGTATTGAAGCTTCTGAATTGTGTTCTGATCAAGAAAAAAAAACCTTGAATTGCAGGCAGCAAATATATTTTATTACCTTACATATGAAGGTGCTGTTGAGTTAGAAAATATGGAAGATGAACTGCAAATATCAGCAATAGAAGATCAGATAGCTAATTTTGGTCAAACTCCAATCCAACTCTTCCGGAAGAAACATCCGAGAAGAGGGCCACCTATTCCAATTGCACATCCATTGTACTTTGCGCCTGCTTCCATTAATTTGACTTCTATTCTTCCGGCTACCACTCATGGGGCATCAGCAGTTCTATATGTTGGTGTAGTGGATTCAAATATAGTTCTCGTTAACCAGGGTCTAACTTTGTCAGTCAAGATTTGGTTGACAACTCAACTACATTCTGGCGGAAATTTTACTTTTTCTAGCGCTCAGGTATGTTCAGTATCATCTTTTTGTATTCCTCCTTTCAGTTTGATATTCTATTATTCGACTTCAGTTGAGGCTTCTGTCACTGCAGGATCCATTCTTTGGAGTTGGTTCTGATGTTCTTTCTCCCCGTAACATTGGAAGTCCCCTAGCAGACAACGTTGAACTTGGATCACAGTGCTTTGCCGCAATGCAAACACCACTGGAAAACTTTCTGGTTTCATGTGGGAACTGGGAGAACAGTTTTCATGTCATATCCTTGACTGATGGACGGGTAGTCCAGAGCATCCGACATCATAAAGATGTCGTAAGCTGTGTTGCAGGTATGCTATTGTCTTCTGCTTCCTTTACCTGTTGAAGATTTTGCTTACTTAGAGATGATAATGTAGATGAGCTTATATTGTATGATGCTTGGAAAGAATCTAGCCAATATTATTTCTAGGATAGGTCTTTGTTAATGTTTGAGAAAATATTCCAACCGGAATGAATGGTGAAGAATAACATGAATTCGACTCACAAAACCTCCGAGTCTCACAACCTCGTGTTTGCTATTTTCCCAAGCTACGCATTTGTTACTCAATATATTGTTGATGCTGCAGTGACTGCTGATTCGACCATCCTTGCAACTGGTAGCTATGATACTACGGTTATGGTGTGGGACATTCTCCGCATGAGAACACCTGAAAAGAGGGTCAGAAATACGCACGCAGACGTAGTGCGGAAAGATATCGTCCTTGCCGATGCTCCTTCTCATATTCTTTGTGGTCATGATGATATAATAACCTGCTTATATGTCAGCACAGATCTTGATATAGTCATCAGTGGGTCAAAAGATGGAACCTGTGTATTTCACACATTGCGGGAAGGAAGATACATAAGATCTTTAAAACACCCTTCAGGCAGTGCAGTGTCGAAGCTCGCTGCATCGCACCATGGACGGATTGTTCTGTACGGTGATGATGATCTTAGTCTACACCTCTACTCCATTAACGGAAAACATCTGGCAAGCTCAGAGTCAAATGGACGCATCAACTGTCTCGAACTTAGTAAGTGTGGAGAGTTCTTGGTCAGTGCAGGGGACCAAGGACAAATAATTGTTCGGTCTATGAACACACTTGAAGTAGTAAGACGGTATAACGGCGCGGGGAAAATAATCACCTCTCTAACAGTAACTCAGGAAGAGTGTTTCTTAGCAGGGACAAAAGATGGAGCTCTTCTTGTTTATTCGATCGAGAATCCTCAACATCGGAAAGCGAGCCCAATCTGGAGCATCAAATCCTGATTCTATCTTCTGTATGTAAATTTGTGTCCGATTAATCCATTGGTTTAGCAATGGTGTTCTCGATTTGTGGCAGAGAGGACTTACAGCTTTTTCACTACCTTGTAAATGTGCAATATATATCTCATCTTAAGCAGCTAAGATGCATAGACAATAGAGAGGTGTTAATTGATGTAACAGTACCATAGACAATAGTGACGCGTTTAAAGAGGTAACATACGATTTGTACACTACACTGAGGATTAAATTGAGAATTTATCTCTTTCTCATTGTCAATGTAGCTATAAATTTCCATGGTAAAGATAAGTTTTTTAATGCACTGAAAAATACTGAATCTCTTGCCAAAAATATACCCCTTGGGAGTCGAATTAAACCTACATTATTTTACTTAGATACTCTTCTTAGTCAACTATATTCATTGTTCATTTAATTTAAACTACTTTAATATACCAGACTCTATAGAGATCACTTGGAATGCCATATCACCTTTTAAATTGTTACTTCAACATTTATGAATTTATTTTAAACCAAAATTTGTGGCGAATTTTCGACGGACACGTAATCCGTCAAGAAATTCTGACTGTTTTTCGATGAACATAATTTTGTCGATAAAACGTCGAAATCTCGTTGGAAATTTTCGACAGATTGTTAAAAGGAGGCAAGTTAAAAGGAGGGAAGTTAATTACATATAACATAGGGTTTTTTTTTGGGCAAAACATATAACATATATAGGCTGTGGGAAAATATGAGCATGTCGTAAAACGCAAAAATGATATTGTTACTTACAAAGAGACATACAAAGTTAAGTTAACAAAATATTGTCCTCCTCTTTAATACTAACTGATTCAAAGCGTTGATAAGTGTTCCAAAACCGTTAAATATTTATTCTGAAGATCTTTCCACAAACATTTTAGGCGGTGTCACAAATCGTCGTAAAAATAAAAAGAAAAAACATTTATTCAGAAGTGGAAAGATTGAAGCTCATAAATTGATGGTACGAAAGAGAAACTGACTAGATTTTGTAACTTTTGCACAAAAAGAAGGTAATAAACGATTCGAAAAGCGATATCAAGTCGCATGATTTTGACTAAACACCGCTTTTACGATTCAATTTGAGCGTGAAGTGCAAAACTAATTTAATTTCAATGAATAACAGTGTTTTTTCTTCTCAATTTATTTTTCTCGAATTAAAAAATTTAGAAAAAAATTCAAACAAAAGTAGTTGAATGGGCCGTAATTTTAATGGTTATAAAAAATAACTATTTTTTATATGAATTTTGATTTGTAAATTATAGACGTGTACAGTATGTTAAATTCGGATTTATTCATGAGCTTTCAACTCAATACCAATTGATAATGAGTAGATTGACCCTAACGCGTTATATATTACTCAGTTTTTTTTCACACGTTCCTTCGAGATAATGACTCTTCTAGCCATTAATCTCGACATAATTCATGACGTCAATGCTTTTCTACAGATTTCGACAGAATTGAACCTCCATTTAGACTATCAATTGATAAGGGTGATCAGACCCATTTTCAGGCCGGATTAACGGGCCAACATATATTATTTATATGTGATCACGAAAAAGGTTAGTTAAGATATTACCCTCCTCTCTAATAATTGCTCGAATTGTCAGTAATAAGTGTCCAAAATTGCTAAGCATTTATTAGAAGTGGAAAAACCGAATCTCATAATTAAAGAGAAGTTGATTCGAGTAGTTGTATTTTTCCACAAAAGAAATTTGTTTCAAGAAGAGACACCGAGACAAAACCGGATTTTGACAAAAGGTTGCGTGTTCGTTTTACGTCGGGTTCAATCCCCCGAACTAAACCGGATTTTGACACAAAAAAAAAGAGAAACCGAGACAAAAGAAATTACCGAGTTTTGACCAAAAAAAAAGAAAAAAATTACGGAGTAATATAAATAAATTAGATATCATCATATTTAATACATAGATAGGAAACACACATGTTTATAATTTTGCAGAAAACTATAACATTTCCGTTTTCTATTCTTTACAGAAAATCCAGAAAAATCCGTCACAGTAGCTTCGAGGTGTGATGTATTTCTCATTAGATATTTGCTTTTGGTTGCAAAGTTTTTTGCAAGCCTCCTCACATAAAGGAAGAGTTGCCTTTTTATAAACTTTCATGCATTGATTTGGGACACAATGCTTAACACACACATCCATCGTATTTGCATGTGTTGAAACCATCATTGTAAATAAAACTACAATCATCAAAACACTGCATATCTTATTCATTGTTTGGGCCGCCATTATTGGAAAAAAGAGATGAGTTTGTGAGTGTTCAAGCATATTAAATTTTGTTTGTGTTTATATAGCAAACAAATTTGTAATATGGGATGAGAATGTTGGGTTGGCTTTGTGTAGTTTATACTTTATATAACAAAAAGTAGTTTTATCTACTTTTATAAATTATTTATTTTGGTAGTCTTTTTCTTTTTTTTGTTAATTAGTTTTTTTTTTTTTACTGTTGTTGGCTGTCCAAACAATATATCGTTTCCAAAATTCTTACAGTCTTGTAAATGTGCAATAAATTAATATAAATTTTTTTAAATTCATGTAATTTTCATATTTTCTTCTATCTTTTTGTTAATACAAAACATTAGTTAGTACTATGTTCAGTAAAAATAATTTTATTTTTAAAAAGCTTAAAGATAAAATAGAAGACCTTAAAATTAGGGAATTTTTGTTGAGAAAATGTCACAAACCCCACAAATGTGACTTTTAAATACAAAATAGCATTTTTCAAAACCTATTTTAGGAGATACAATTTATTGGCATTTTTATTTGGAAAGTACACGAAAATATCTTTGGCTATATAAATAGGAAAAAATTGGTTTAATGAGGCGATGTAACATTCGTAACTGTAAGATGACATGCAATTAATTAATGCAAAAAATTGAGACGTAGATAACTTATTTGGTCTACTCGTCCGGTAGGTGCATGATAGAAGAGTCGTTGGACAATTTATTTGGCCCAAATCCCAATCGTATGGAAAAGTTTATAAATCTTATGTCATTATAAGTGTGGACATCATACTTATCTTACACTTCTACGCTTTCAAACGATTTAGATTCCAATGTATTTTGTCGAGGAGTTTGGTCCTTCATCCACTGTTTTCAGTTTTCACTCAGGGACAACACACATGTTTTGTCAAGGAGTTTACTCCTTCGTATATTGTTCGTCTAAATCTTTGACTTTGATCGGTATAATATTTTATCCATAGTTAAGCTGTTTAATATATGTTGGATATGGGCTTCGACCCTTCGGCCCAATCGTTAATG
>OVAQ01001198.1:0-20061 GCA_900406345.1 Erysimum cheiri | reverse complement strand
TCCATTATCCCGGTATTGTGTGGTTTGGATGTCCGCATCAGGAATGCTACGAACGTGCAGCCTCAATTTACGCGATATTTTGTTCCGATCATGTTGGACCCCCCTCACGCTTTATCAAGCCATCGTCACAATTAGAGAGGTGCTTAAATAAATGCAAGATTAGTCAAATTAAAATGACACACAATATTTTCATAATACTTTATTACTAAAAAAAACATGACTGGGTATTTCACATGGCATAGATTACTTTCGAAACGTAATATAAATTATACTAGTAGTTTTTTTGGTAATAAAAATTATCCGTTGAAAAATGTGTGTTGCTTATTAGTAACAGCTCAATTCTCGAAACACGTGAAACCTGGTACTTGCTTATTATATTATATATTGCACATTGGCATACAGAGTTTCTGCCACTCACACGCAACCATCTCAAAACGCAGGACCGCGTTTATCAGCGTTTGCGTTACCAAGACAGCGATTGACAAACAAACACACACTCCAATGACGGAGTCTTAGATAAGGTCTTCGTAATCACTGAAACACGTGTTTGGATTTTGTACAACGCGTCAAATAGAAATCGAACCAAACACACCCCCTTAAGTTGTTTCGCGGTTCGACAAGCCGCGTTGAAGGAATCACATTCCCTTAAGTTGTATCACAATGTTTTATCGAGGAGAGGCAAGGTGGGTAAGGTTGTTGTGGTTAGTTGAGGACCACGCACGATGAGTGAAATAAAAAAGTCCGAATCTTTTGGGTTCGTTGATTAGCGAGTGACGTCATCACCCACATGCTAATTCTAATCTTCAGTCTTTAAATGCAAAAGGATCTTCATTGTACTGTGAAGTTAAGTTTTTGGGGTCAACACCATACCAATTACCACCAACAATGGCTAAAACCAGAGAGTCTTGTTTCGTCAACGCTCTCGTCGCTATTGCTCTTTTGGCGATTGCCCATTTCTGTAACTGTGAAGCGGTCTTGTCTCAGAAAGAACAGGACAAGGTCTCCAAATTGCCTGGTCAGAATTTCAGTGTTAGCTTTGCTCACTACTCTGGGTTCGTTACCACCAATGAGAAATTAGGAAGAGCACTCTTCTACTGGTTTTTTGAAGCAGTCGAAGATGCTAAGTCTAAGCCTCTTGTTCTCTGGCTCAATGGAGGTTTGTTGCAGAAAAAACCCCCCTTAAATTTCCATTTTTAATTGGCTCAATCGATAGTGCCTTAACGGATTCAACTCATTAACGCTGTTTCGATCACTATGCGCTACTGTTATATCATATGGATCTTGATCTTTTTGTTTTTGGGTATTGTCTTGTAGCTACTTTGGTTTGGATTTGATTACTTATAGCTTATTTTTGATATGGTTCTTGCTTTTAGCATGGTAAACGTGATTTCCCTTTTTGGGTTTCATGTAGATTGTTATGGCACTATGTTGTTTGATTCCTAAAATGGAATCTTTTCTAGGATTTATACAACTATTTGATTCGAAAAGTTTTTACTTTCTTATTCTTTAAAGAATGAGTGGATCTTCATAGCAATCTGGGATAGATTAGTCTGCGTCTGAGATAGAGTTTAATTTGTACTTTCTCTCTACAGGACCAGGATGTTCATCTGTTGCATTTGGTGAAGCAGAAGAGATAGGACCGTTTCACATTAAGGCAGATGGGAAGACTCTTTACCTTAATCAATATTCTTGGAACCAAGGTAATGAAGTGAGATGTGCTGACTACGTTGGCGAGAGAGCTATGATTAAAAAAAGCTTGTTCCTTGATGCACCTGTTGGAGTTTTTTTTTTTGCAGCTGCGAATATTTTATTCCTTGATGCACCTGTTGGAGTTGGTTATTCATACTCAAACACTTCGTCTGATTTGGAGACCAATGGTGATAAGAGAACTGGTAATGATTTAGCTGCTTAAGCTCACTGTCTTTTACATCCTCTTGTTGGTGGGTGGGTTTATAGTTGCGTTGTAATTATGATTCTCACAGCCCAAGACTCACTGATATTTCTGCTGAAATGGGTTGAGCGGTTTCCGGAGTACAATGGAAGGGACTTTTATATAGTTGGGGAGAGCTATGCAGGTAAAAATTCAAAGCTCATCTCACTTTTTAATCCATTCTTTTGACCTTAAATGTTCATTTTATCTTTTCTGGCTTGTTTTTAGGACATTACATTCCTCAGCTGAGTGAGGCCATTGTAAGACATAACCAAGGTTCTGACAAAAACAGTATTAATCTGAAGGGTTACATGGTGAGCCTGTTTTTCTTATCAATACCCATGGGATTCATTTTCTAAAAGGTTATAACAATTTCGATGAATGTGTGGTTGCAGGTAGGAAATGGGCTGATGGACGATTTCCATGACAGGCTCGGTCTTTTCCAATATATTTGGTCGTTGGGTTTTATATCCGACCAAACTTACAGCTTACTGAAACTTCAATGTGGTTTCGAATCATTTGTTCACTCCTCCAAAGCATGTAACAAGGTTCTGGAGATAGCGGACAAGGAAATCGGTAACATAGACCAATACAGTGTCTTCACCCCGGCTTGTGTTGCAAATGCTTCCCAGTCAAGAATGTTGCTAAAGAAAAGACCAGTAAGTGGCCTTCAAAATTCTCCTAATAATGTTACACTCTTGGGTGGCCTCAAATTCTCTGTTTGTTTTGCTTAGATGAACAGCCGTGTGAGCGAACAGTATGATCCTTGCACAGAGAAACACACTAAAGTGTACTTCAATCTTCCAGAGGTTCAAAAAGCCCTCCACGTCCCACCAGGACTTGCACCATCCAAATGGGATACATGCAGGTAAAATTAACTCGGTTTTGGAGGAAATGAGCCTGAAAAAGCTTAAAGTTTTGTAACAATTCTGACCCGGACATCTTTGGTTTTGCAGTGATGTTGTGGGTGAACACTGGAAAGATTCTTCTTCCTCGGTTCTAAACATTTACCACGAGCTTATAGCTGCCGGGCTTCGTATCTGGGTTTTCAGGTCTCTTTTTCTCTCTCTCTCTCTCTCTCTATCCACCCAAACACTTAGCAATATCTTTTCTTCAAGTGTTTTTTTTGGTAAAAAAGTTTTGTTCTTTGGTAACAGTGGGGACGCAGATGCCGTAGTACCAGTCACATCAACCCGGTACAGCATAGATGCACTAAACCTTCGTCCTTTGAGTCTCTATGGTCCTTGGTACATTGACGGACAGGTAAAAGCAAACTCAACGGAGAATGTGAAAATCCTTATCTTCTTATGTTATAATAAAAGCCTTTATAACGGTCATGAATTGAAACAGGTAGCAGGGTGGAGTCAGCAGTATGCTGGTCTGAACTTTGTGACAGTGAGAGGTGCAGGTCATGAAGTTCCATTGCACAGACCAAAACAGGCTCTTGCGCTCTTCAAGGCTTTTATATCTGGAACTCCATTGTCCACAACACCTGAGAATAGCATCAGCCGCGACATGTCTGAACTCGTCAGTGACTCATAATGAGTTGTAGTAATATGATGAAATGCGGAGACTTTTTACGGTCATTGTAAGAAGAAGAAGGAGAGAAACAAATCAGAGCTTTTAAGTGTTGGTTTGCTGCTTCATCTTCTGTTTGTTTGTATGAAACATTTGATATTTGGATCCTAATAAGTTTCTACCATTTAGTGAGAGAGCCATACGATCCAATTCCACAACACACATGACACAATATGAGAAACTGAAAATTAGGTATGAATCTGATAAAGAGAATAATCTTGGGCAAGAAATAGAAATTCAGACTTTAATAGGGGTCTCTCTATGAAATGATATAAAAGTGTGTTGGGCTTGACTTATAAACTCATGAGCCCTGAGCCCAAAATTAAAAGAATTAGGGGTTTCTCAAAAAAGAAAAATTAGTGCTTTGAGTTCGAATTGGAGAACCCAGTAGTCTCTCTGGAGTTGAATTTGAGTTACGGTCGGAGAGAGTTGCATATAAAATTCATATGTCCTGTTCGTTATTTTTGCAACATTATGGTCGGAAGCAGTAATTTTTAGAGGTGAGGCTTTCAACTTTTTCCCTTAACGATGAGATCTACGACCTTTGAATTGAGGTGTTGCAACTTTTGGGTCCCTCAGGTTTTGGTGCAAATTGAGATTCTTTAATTTGACAGTTCGAAACCCCCACTCGTCGCTTCCTTCGCCGCCGTCTAGTTTTGCCATTTCCGCTGGTGAGTTCGTACTTAACGATATTTCTAATATTTGATTATATTATGCTTATAGGTTTAATCGATATGATTTCATCAATTTCGGATAAATATTGTGCTTCTCTTTCTAATGTTCTGAAACTTTCTCTCTGGGCATCGATTTCATATCTGCACATTAATCTGGAAAATAGTTTAGAATACAAAACAACAGTTGGTGCTCTAATAATGCTTGCTTCTGAGTTCCTCAACGATCCCTAGCTCTGCTGCTCTGTTTCTTCTCTCATGTAATAAAACCTATTAATCGTCGTCTTCAATAATTGGATTCGTTTATCTCCTTTATTTGCTTCTCCATTTTATGGTTTCTTGGTGATTATCAAGAAAAGGTTATCTGTTTTCCCGAACACTCTAGTTTCTTGCCATTGCTGTGTTTTCCGATCATGATTTTGGATTTCAGCATTAGAGATTTATAGCCAAAAAAGAGAAAAAGAAAAGAAAGACTTAATCATGCATTAATGTTCACTGCAGGTTTTTATTTGTCAAGATAGGTGTTAGCAAGATTGTGCTGAAAAAATAAGGTAATTTGAAACTTTTGGTTCTGTTAACAGTTCTATACATACTCCTTTTAGCTAAGCAACAGGTTTTCTAAACGCATGTTTGAACTTTTTAGCTTGAGGACAAGACAAGAAGCAATCATGGTGATGGTGTCTAATTCTAGCCATCACCACAAGGAAATTAATGTCAGAAGGAGAATTGCTGAAACGTATTCTTCGTCGCAATCTTTTTCTCTTGTTGCAGATCATGCTTGTCTTTGCATATTTGGTGATATGAGCTTGCCTGTGCATATATGGTGATATGAAACCCCCAGATGAATCTATTTCCCATTGATCAGTACGAAATGCTATCATTTATAGTGCCAAAGTTTCCTACATTGTCTTATAAGAATCATTAGGCAATACATAGACGCACTTGATAAAGCAATTCATGCGTTTTTGGCACGAGTGATAGGATCCATTGATATGTATATGGATTGTTTTTCAGCATTCCTGAAGATAAAACTTCAGATATTGTAGAGTCACATGAAATAATGGATGGAAAATAGGTTACCATAAGCTAGCATCTATCTGTTTCTATGGGAAATAAGGTTATCATAAGCCTTTTGAGTATATCAATTTTTTTTCCGGAAATGCAGATACAATAAACGGGAAGAGGATTTTCCATCACTTAAAGACTACAATGACTACTTGGAAGAAGTGGAGTGCATGGGTTAGTTTCACTTGTGCTCTTTATTCTCTCTTCATGCGGGACAGGACTAATGTGTATATATATCCAGTATTCGACTTGATAGATGGAATAAATGTTGAGGCGATTGAGGAGAAGATAAAGAGATACTCTCATGAGAATGCTGAACAGATAATGATTAATCGAGCTCGCAAGGTAGTGCCTACAATAGCCTTACTTTTTCTTATCTTGGTTAGATGAATGGGTAGAGGAAAAGAAAGGAAGATTAGAAAATATATCTGGTTAAATTTGATGTATCATCCTGATTTCCGGATTTAAGCTTTGGTCATTATAAACTTATTAGACCTCAAGAAAAGCTGTACAAGTGGAAATAGTCTTGTTTCATTCTCTATTCTGCAATCTCAGCCTAACTCTGCAATTTGCTTTAACAGGCTGAAGAATTAACTGCAGCCTTGGCAGCTTGCAAGGCCCAACCCCCAAAGACAGATGCTGATACGGTAAATTGGGTTTTGATTTTCATATCAACAAGCAAGAAGCTGAAGATTCCTGACAAAGCTGAGACCTTTTTGCTTGTTTATGCATATTGTAGTTGTCGAACCTTGGGGTTACGGCTGGAACTACATACGGTCAGGCTCCACGACCAACGGGAATGGGCCCACAACCTGTACCTATTGGAGGAGCAGATCATCAACGTTACTCTATGGAAGACGAAGCGATGATGAGGCTCAAAGCAGAGAGAGCTCCACGGGCCGGAGGATTTTCTTTAGAGATAAGCAAGAAGAGGGCATTAGAAGAAGCGTTTGCAAGCATTTGGGTTTGAATCCTCATAAGATTTTAGTTTTATCCTTTAAGACAGTGATGAGGAGGTCTGAATTGGTTGTTGAGCTATGAGAATGGAAGTAATTAGAGTTTCCATTGTTGTTGTCTCAGTTCATTTGTCTGTTACTTTGTGTTGGTTTGTTTGTATAGTTGACAAGACTCAATTACAGAAATCAAGAAAATCGCCCAAAATATTCATGCTTCTACAATACTTAAGTTATAAAACATGAACATACAATACCCAAATTTTAAAGGCAATAAACGAATAATAAACCTTTGTATTTGTAATTGTCTACTGTCCGATTTCATGCCTGGACAGTGGACACAATCACATGCATATATTTTTGGTCTGAAATTTTGAAAGACTTTGATGAAAAAAAATGCTTGAAGATTGGAAAAATTTATCCGTCGAACTGTTATTTTTTATTTTATTCCCTTTTTAAGATAAGTTGGTCTGGTCCGACCGAATTGAACTATGGTTCAACAATGAAGGCGATTTGATCTCCGGTTTAGTGTTGCTGCAGGCCTGCAGCGAGTAAGCTCTGCTTCTATCCTCTCAATCTCATTATCTCTGTCATGAAACAGAATCGTTACCTATTGATTTTGATTTCATCCGGTGTATGCAGATGTTTTGGTAGCGAGCGGTAATGGGTTCGTTAAGATTTTCCATTCCACTGGACCCTTTCGACTCAAAAAGGTTTCATTTTTCTGCGAACCCATTTCAGGTTTCTGATCAATTCCCAGTTTTTTCAGTTACCAATAGTATTCCTCCCACTAGAACTTTCACAATTGGTTCTCTGATTAGGGTTAAGAAAATTCGAGTATCTCGTCTCGATGCTGAAGCAAAGGATACCGAGAATGCTATTGATTCTTTAAGTGCAGCTAATGTGGAGAGAAGCTCGATTTCTAAATTGAAAGGTAGAGATACATTAACAAGTGGTAATAAGAAAGATGTAGCTCGAAAGTCCAGTTTCCGAAGAGAAAGCAATGAGCTTGAGGTTGAGGATTTGTTTTTGAACAATGGGGAAATGGATGTTAATTACTCGGCTCTTAAGCCTGGTTTGAGCTTAGAGCATTACAATGCTATATTGAAACGGCTTGAGAGTTGCAGTGACACTAATGCCGTCAAGTTCTTTGATTGGATGAGATGTAAAGGAAAGTTGGAAGGTAACTTTGGTGCTTACAGTTTGATTCTTAGAGTTTTAGGAAGGAGGGAAGAATGGGACCGGGCTGAGGATCTGATCAAAGAGTTGTGTGAATTTCAGGACTTTCAGCAGAGTTTTCAGGTCTTTAACACGGTTATATATGCGTGTGCTAAGAAGGGGAATGTGAAGTTAGGTTCAAAATGGTTTCAGATGATGTTGGAGTTTGGTGTTCGACCAAATGTTGCTACAATTGGTATGCTAATGGGTCTTTATCAGAAGAACTGGAATGTTGATGACGCGGAATTCGCATTTTCTAATATGAGAAAATTCGGGATTATGTGTGAATCTGCTTACTCTGCGATGATAACGATTTACACGCGTTTGAGATTATATGGTAAAGCGGAGGAAGTTATACACTTGATGAAACAAGATAGAGTGAGGCTGAATCTAGAGAATTGGTTAGTGATGCTTAATGCTTATAGTCAGCAAGGCAAGATGGAGCAAGCTGAATCTGTATTGATCTCTATGGAAGCAGCGGGTTTTGCTCCGAATATTATTGCATACAATACTCTAATCACTGGTTATGGTAAGGTTTCTAAAATGGACGCTGCACACAGTTTATTCCAGCGCCTCTGTGATATTGGGCTGGAACCGGATGAAACAACTTACAGGTCAATCATCGAAGGTTGGGGGCGTGCTGACAATTTCGAAGAGGCAAAACGTTACTATAACGAGCTGAAGCGGTTGGGATATAAACCCAATTCATCCAATCTTTTTACTTTAATCAATTTGCAGGCTAAATATGGAGACAGAGATGGTGCTATTAAGACGATCGGAGATATGGTTAATATCGGATGCCAGTACTCCTCCATCCTTGGTATCATTCTGCAGGCTTATGAGAAGGTTGGAAATATTGGTGTAGTGCCTTATGTTCTTAAAGGTTCTTTTCATAACCATATTCGCTTAAACCAGACTTCTTTCTCGATTCTAGTGATGGCTTATATAAAACATGGTATGGTTGATGATTGCTTGGCGTTGTTGCGAGAAAAAAAATGGAGAGACTCAGCATTTGAGTCCCACTTGTATCATCTGTTGATTTGCTCATGCAAAGAATCTGGTCAACTTACTGATGCTGTGAAGATATACAACCATACAATGGAATCTAATGAAGAGATAAATCTGCACATTACATCCACAATGATTGACATTTACACTGTGATGGGCGAATTTGGTGAGGCGGAGAAGCTTTATTCAAAGTTGAAATCCTCTGGAGTTGTGTTGGACAGGATTGGATTCAGCATCGTGGTGCGGATGTACGTGAAAGCCGGATCCTTGGAAGAAGCCTGTTCTGTCCTAGAAATCATGGATGAGCGGAAGGACATTGTTCCGGATGTGTACTTGTTTCGCGATATGCTTCGGATATATCAGAAGTGTGATCTTCAGGATAAACTCCAGCATTTGTACTATAGGATTCGAAAGAGCGGGATCCATTGGGATCAGGAGATGTACAATTGTGTTATAAACTGTTGCGCACGTGCTCTTCCACTTGATGAACTCTCAAGAACTTTTGAGGAGATGATTCGATATGGATTTACTCCTAATACAGTCACATTTAATGTCCTCCTTGATGTTTATGGTAAAGCCAAGCTCTTCAAAAAGGTTAACGAGCTTTTCTTGTTGGCGAAAAGACACGGAGTTGTGGATGTAATATCTTACAACACCATTATAGCCGCCTATGGAAAGAACAAGGACTTCACAAACATGTCATCAGCGATTAGGAATATGCAATTCGACGGGTTTTCTGTGTCACTTGAAGCTTATAACTCTTTGCTGGATGCATATGGGAAAGATAAACAGATGGAGAAATTCAGAAGCATCCTCAAGAGAATGAAGAAGTCTACTTGTGGATTGGATCATTATACATATAACATCATGATCAATATTTATGGAGAGCAAGGATGGATCGATGAAGTCACGGATGTTTTGAGAGAATTGAAAGAATCTGGACTTGGTCCTGACTTGTGTAGCTATAACACACTGATAAAAGCGTATGGTATAGGTGGAATGGTGGAAGAAGCTGTTGGGTTGGTGAAGGAGATGAGGGGAAAAAATATAACACCTGATAAAGTAACTTACACCAATTTGGTCACAGCTTTGCGCAGGAACGACGAATTTCTTGAGGCTATCAAATGGTCTTTGTGGATGAAGCAAATGGGTATATAAAACAGCTGATTCGTTTTCTATGTTTTTGTCTATAATGGCTGCTACTTTTGGTAAAAACCCAGATGAGGCATGCGTTGTACATTCTGATCAGTGATCAAAACAATGTATAAATCTCGATCTTTCAGAGAGTAGGATTTGCTGAAAGTTGTCTGTAAGATTCTGTGAGTCTAAGTCTGTCTTGCAGAAAGTAGAGTTCCTTGCTCTTTTTGGTTCTTCAAAGAAAGATTATATAGTCCAGGTTTACAGTGATTATAGACATATATATTAAGCTGATTCTTGATGCTTCACCAAGTGAAAATTATAAATTTTTGCCAGACTTTAATATTTATTTTGTGTGTTTCAAATGTAATGTGTTCTTGGGTTTTTATTGGGAATAAAAGATAGTTCCCCCCAAGGCCCCAACGTAAGAATTGGTTACTTGCATTCCAAATAAACCTCTAGTTCTCGTTTTGATAACTTGTGAACCAAGAAAGCAGTCTGATAAAACTCTTTAGTCTTCAATAAATATTTACACACAAACAAACAAGGAATCCACAAGATGATGTTTTTGCTAATTGTCACTCAAAAGACGATCTACAGAGAAAGGGGTTGTGAGCTTTATACAAGACTTGCAGATTTCTGCTTTATGCAAACAAAAACAGTACACGCTGATATACACTCAAACTAAAACAAAAATATTTTTGTACCTTTCTTTTCTTTGTCTCATAGCCAGAAGTAAAGCATTGCCTGTTTCAATATACATACCAAATTTTTTTTTGTTAGTTCTAATGAAATACTGACTAAATTTTACCATCCAAAAATGCGAATTAATGCATATACCTCTTGAATAGAAACAATGGCTGGGTCGATCCAAGGTTGTAAATTCTCCATTGTATTCATGCTCTTCGCTTCAGATGTTTGCACAGAACTTAGCTCCTCCTTCACTTCATTCAGTAGAACAATCTCTTCTTGCTTAATCACTCCACTAGTTTCAGGCTCTGTGTTAGTTTTTCCTCGCTCAAGCCGCTCAACTCTCTGTCTCAACCGCTGCAACTCAGCTTGATACTCTGCACGGTTTCTTTTACCGCTTCTGTCTCTTGTCTGTTTAGATGATTTCTTTTTCTGCTTTGAGACCTTTATCACCATTGTGTCATCAGTTTTACACAAACCCTTTGCTTCCTCTTTTCTTTGTGTATCTCCCTGGAAGTTTGATGAGCTTGCAAAGTTTGATTCAGACAATGAAGTGTTGTCCTGATCTCGCATCGAATCTCTAAAATCTGTAAGCTCTTTCACTTGCTCATCCAGTTTCTTGATCTGCTCCCAGTACACATCTAAGGAATTCTTTTGTGAGTCCAAGCTCTGCTCGATAACTCCCTTTTCCTCGGGAATCGAAAGATCTGTAAGCAATTCCGGAGAAGGTGTTTGAGACCTATCACTCAATGACAACTGATTCATCTTCATCATGTTCTCGTCTTGATCATCATTCTCTTGAAGCTTAATAATATCTAAGCTATTCAAATCACTAAAGCCCAAGCTCAAAAGCTGCTTTCTATAAACTTCAACTTGATACGCAAGAGCAGTGACTTCGATCTCTTTCTGGTAAATCAAATCCTCCAAGAGTGCTAACGACATCTCAGCGTGACACATTTGCTCGTCGACCATTCTCTTGTACTGATCAGCTTCCATCGCCAGCTCAGCTTTCTCTCCTTGCAGCCTAAGAATCATTGACAAGGCCTCACTCGCTGACGATTCAGATGCTTCTCTCTCTGCATTCAATTCATCTTGGAGCCTCTCAACTACTTCTTTGCGCTCATAAAGAGCGATTCTTAAATCAGTTATCTCAGTTCCGGGTAGTTTAAAGCTGTGGCTTCGTTCAACCATGTTTCTGCAAACACAGACAATAGATTTTATAGATACATAATGTTTTGTAATTGTTACTTCATATAAAACAAGAAACAAATCGCAAACAATATAGTTTCTCTTCACCGAAAGATGGAGCAGAATCTTGGTAAGAAAAGAAAGAATCTCATTGTACCAGGAAAGTTGCAGAAGAAGATCAGGAATCTGATAGATGAACTTGCAGATTTTGGGATGAGAGTAATTTCTTGAACAGAGGAACTACTTGAGATAGAGGAGATGAAATATTTTGTGGTGTTACACACAATAGTCAAAAGGAAAATAATCTAAAAGGGGAATATAATCACTCAAAGAAGCCACGCCAGACAAAAATCATTATGGTTCCAAAATATGTAAGAGACCATAAAACAGGACAAAGTTCTTCAACTTTCCTCGGGATAAAAGGAATGGATTTCGCAGTTGGGATGAGAATTTGTCACTAACAAAAAACTCATTCTACATGAAAAAGAATAAAAAAAATATAAAGGGGACTGTATCAAAAAAAAAAAAAGAGTCAAAAATGGTGTAAAATAATGATGAAATGCTGGAATATCTTAAGTAAAGAGCTGGAACGTATTGGTGAAATGATCTTGAATGATTAAAAGCTTAAAGAGACCTTTAATTTTGCGTGGGACATGTCTTCTCTTTCTTTTGTGGTTTGAAAAGTTCTTGGTACCAAATTTCTAATCTATTAAAGAATTGACAAAGAAAACAAAAAGAGAGAGAGATTCAAGATTTCAACGGCTCATTACAGGGCCAAGTATTAGCTCCGGTGGGACCTACTGCGGCCGACTTCCTTTGTGCCACGTGTCAGAGTCGGGTTTGAGGTTTAACTTGTGTCGGTACTAATACAGCGACAGGGAGGAAGGATTCAGACGTTATAATTCCAGCCAGAATTGCAAATCTTTTAACTAACGAAAGATGAATACAAACTCTGTTTCTGTAGATCGTAATTAAGAATTGTTATTACGAAACTACTATAAACACATTCAAATTTTGTTTCCATCATCCTCTTCCTTAAACTTGTCTCTCATCATCTATCACCACCTTCCTCGATTTCTTTGTTGTGGCTCACAGAAGAAAACCCAAAAAAACAAATCGTACCGTGCACGGTTCATTTTGATACACTGCGTTTTTTCTTTCTTATACTAAGGCCTTGAGAAGACCGCAATTGATTCCCACTCTAAGCTACATATCACATCCTGCAGAATCCAATGTAACCAGCATGAGAAAACGCACTTACTTCATCCAAGTAAACAAACATGTAGGTTGAAACAGAGTTGATGTTTTCACCTGTGGATTTTGTCTGTCGATGTCAAAACTGTTTATGGCACAAGGTTCAGCGAGAAGCTCTACTGGTTCTTCCCCTGAGAAAAATAGCCAGGACAAAAAAAAAAAAAAAGGAAACGTCAGTTTGGTAAAGCATACAAGAAAGAAGAAATAATGAGGTAGAAAGTCTTAGTACCTTGCTCGATGACACCAAGGATTCCATCTTCAGAGCATGTCACAACAGGGAGAATCCTTGATGATGAGATGTTGGATTTTGTGTATGAATCATACTGAACTTCCCATACCTCACTTTCAGACAGAGGATTGTTTATATTCTCACTTGCTCCAACACCAGAAAGAACAATGGGTTGCTGTGGCCACCGAAGATCCCAAGCAAATACAGTACCTGAAGACCCTCCCGCCTAAACACACAACAGCATCAAGAAAATGTTATTAATTCATGAATTTTTGGGGATACTAACAGCTACACTGAAATTTTGTTTGTGTAAATGTAAGAGATACAAGTCAGTGTTCATAAAAAGGTGAAGGACTAAGTATAAGGTATCAGGAAGATATCTGCCTGTCACAAAGTGTATACGACAGAAACAAAATGATTCACTTTCATCTCAGAAGAAAGACATGAAAGATTGTTTTCCAGACATAAGTAATAATTAAGGACAATATGAAGAAATGTTACCAAGGCTATCTATATATACACCAAAGATTTGGCAGAGAATGAGGATCACAATTCTCGTATTCAGCAAATTTTGGTTTAGAGTTTGTTCAAACTTCAAACAGATAAGAGCTTGAATCAGATTTCTAACACACATGGAATAAAAATACTTACAATGCAAGTGTGCTTTCGAGATGGATGAATGTCAATGGAGTGGACAATTGCAGAAGTTTTTCCTTGAAACCTGCAATGCTATCATCAAATCAAACATAGGATATGCATGTCTTTTAAAAACCATTAAATCAACGGATCCACCTTTCTCATTCTCAGTTTTACTTGCTAAGCAGCTCACAAAATCAAAAGATAAGAGTGTGTTCTAAGTTCTAATCCAAAGGAACGAAATGTCAAAACATGCCAAGAATCAAAACCATATTGATCTAGCATTTACAAAAAACTACTAATCAAACCCATTAAACAGAGCTGAGAACTCACCAANCCCTTTGAGCTGTGAGACAGCTTCACCAGACTTCCTCTGATCCCACAATTGCAAACCAAAACCATATCCTCCAGTAACAAACTCAGTCGGAGAGGCCCATTTCACAGCTCTATAAGCCACCAATCCATTCCCATCAAAGACCTTTCTATATCTTAAACCTTCACCATTCACAATCTTCACTACATTCACTCTCCCATCTTCCCCAACAGTAACACATTCTCCTCTCTCCCTCCAATCCACTCCTTCCACGCGTCCCACATGGAACCTCTCCCCTTCCGCCACGTAAACCTCCTCAATCGCAGCTCCTTCCACCAAATCAACCATCAGAACATGGAGAGAACCAGAAGACGTAGCTGCTGAAACCATAGGTTTGAAGGAACCGCCACCACCGCCGTTTCCGGCGATTTCTAGAGACGAAACGCGAGAAGGTGAAGTCCATGAAGATAACGACTCGACTGAAAGGTTCGTGTTCTGATTCCCCCTAGGGTTTGGCTCCAGCGATTGGATCTCGATAGACGAAGAGTCACAATCTGGGTCATAGAACGCTGTTGCGAAGAAACGATTCAAAGCCGAAGCTTGTGGAAGCCATCTAACTCCGTCTACATACTTGGATTGTGGTAGCCTATGGACCTGGAACGAATCCTGCATCTCCATAGCTCCAAAGGTTTTCTAGGGTTTTAGGAGCTAAACAAGAAACTATGGTGGGAAAATGAAGAAGCTTCAGAATTACAAGTTAAATTACATAATTACCCTCAGTCTTTGATGTTATCACTAAAACAACATTGCCCTTATCACCATGTGCCGAGTCTGAGAATCTCAATCCCGGAAAAGTGAAAATGCTGACCTTACAACACAGTAGCTTCATCACATTCTCTCCTACTGACAACCTCCGAGGTTTTGCTAATGGCTTCACGATAATGTCCAAAAGTAGAGACTTTTCAGAGAAATCAAACGAGAAACGAACCGTCTTGCAAATCAAAGTCCCGAACACAATTCTTGCTCGATCTGCGATCGCTATTCTGGGTTTGGGATTCATTGATGCTGGGTAAGATTCTTTTTGTAACCCTCAAAGCGCGAAAATTGCAGAGTTATATGTAATACTTATCATAGTGTTCTCAATATCTCTTCAGGTATAGTGGTGACTGGTCAAGAATAGGTGTCATCTCTAAAGGAACAGAGGAACTGTTGAAGATTGCTGCTTTTCTTGTTGTTCCTCTCTGTATTTTTCTTGCCCTTTCATTTTCCGATGATTCAACCGATTAGAGGTTCCTTGATTCCTCCTATAATACACTTAAATTTCTGCTTAATTTATCAGAATAATCAACTAGATTAGAATTTGATTATGGAATCTAGAAGCTTGAACCTAAAGCTCAATACAACTTGAAAGAGAAAGTGACTTTTTGTTTACTTTTTAATATTTTGGATCGCACATTGCGTCTTCTATGGAGACACACATACATTGATACATTGAATGAAGTAACACTAAATGTTTTACAATGGTGTTTTCGAGTTAAAAGGCACAAGAAGGTGAAGCCCGTCGGAAATCCATGATGAGAAGACTGGCAACACTATGAGCAAGAGCTCCTAAGACTACAAACACATGGAATATCTGATGGCTATGTCCTGCAATATCAAAAGCCCCAGGCTTCCATCTCTCAGGTATACGGGTAACATAAAAGGCTGCTCCTGTTGCATACAACACAGCCATCGCAAGTTCATATACGAGAGCGATAAGCACATTAGGATGATCCTTGTGAAGGTAAAGCACATGTGAGGCCGGTATGACGCCAGAGAATCCCATTGTTAAGAAAAGAGCTGCTCTGAAAGATCTGAAACGTGGAGCTGAGAGAGATGGAGAGAGGAGTGTGAAGATGGCGAGGAGACCGAGGATTGAGATGGAGGATAGGTAGAAGAGACGCCAGTAAGGGTGGCAGGAGAATGCGTAGTAGATAGGTGCAAAGAAGGAGCAGACGATCATGAGGGAGATTCCAGCGTAGTCTAGGCGCCAGAAGAAGAGGTTGAATCGTCTAGAGTGGCAGGCAAAGAGGTGTGACATGGAACTGCAGATCAAGCAGCCCATTGCTCCAGATAAGAACACAAGCCATGGCCATTTTGGAATGGCTTCGTAGCTAACTTCTCCTTGGGAATTCAGGAGCGAGCTAGTGTGTGTCACGTTCGAATCCTGCCAATAGACATTAGCGAATCATAAGCTGTAGTTGACAAAAGACCAGCCTTTTTTCTTAAACCGGTTGAAAAATCATGGACACAGAGAAAATCCAAGAAAGATAAAAAACATCGTATAGTGGGGGCAGGTTACAAGAACAAGTACGTTACAAGATTTGTGCCAACAAAAACAAATCCAATAATAAGTTTTTCCTTAATTTCCGTAGAAAATCACGTGATTTCAAAGTAGGTGGGCATAAAGCATGTCTACAGAAACTGAAATATCCATTAACAAAGGTAAAGAAATCCAAAAAAGTTCAGAAACATCACAATATCACATGGTGGGTGAAAGTTACCACTTACCACTACTGCAAATTGTTTATATGAGCACAGAGAAATGACATATGTTATTGGAAAGCAGTTACATTACATGTCTTCTACATAAATTAGAATAAAGAATTGTCACATAATATAAAGGAAGAATCTTACGTGATGCAGAGTTTGATCGCTGGAGAAGTAAACATCTTTTGCGTTTGCCATTGACGGCCATGGCCAGCGAATTGTTGTTCTGTCATCAAGGACCCACACAGTCCAAAAAGATTGAATTGTTTAATCCTTTTATTTTCCTCCAAAAAACAACACAAAATTAAATGACAATTTTGACCTCGGTATTGCTTACCCGGAGAGAATGCTAACGAAGCCGGCGAGGCCAAGCTCCGTCGTCTCCATGGAACTCACAACCATCATCCAAGCAAATATCACAAACCCACACAAATGCCTGCCAATTTCAAAACCCCGACGAAATTCTCAAAATTCAAATTCCCAAATTTCAGAAAACCAACAAATTTCACACAAAAAAAAACGCAAACATACGTCCAGATGTTGAGAGTCTCATTGTGCCATGAGAAAGCGCTGAGGAAAGTTTCTTTGATCGACCACTCGCACCGATAATGATTGTGTATGAACTCGTTATCTTTCAGATACCTAGGTAACTCCTCAAACTTCATCAATCTCTTCTCAGATCTTCTCTTTTCGCCGGAATCCAAACCCTTCCCATTTCTCACCGTTATCTTCGGAGATTCCCTCACCGTTCTTCGTTTCTGCATGATTCCCCCTCCCTCTCACACCTCGTCGGAAAAAAAAGGAGGAGAAATCAAGCGAACAAATTCAGCTCCGGCGAATCAACCACCGTCGATTTTTCTCTCTCTCCTGTTCGATTTTTTTTGTTTTCAATAATCAGAATCTGATTTTTTTGCCGATGATCGTGGGACGCTTCATCGCCTACTTATACGGAGAAGAAAGCTCTTTGAATTTAAAACGAGCAAGCTTCGTGAGTTTGTTTACGTGGCGGCTCTGACCGGTCTTCGTTGACACGTGTTATTTTATCATTGGATTATAAGTTTCGACTTAGTGTGAGGGAAGATACAGCTGATTATTTTTACCCGCCGTGTCAGTTTGAAACAAATATTAAAGTTACAGTTGGAAGGTGAGAAATGCAGAATTTGTGGTCTCTTTTAACTGTAAGTCTTTTTTCAAAGTTACACAAGAGGAGTGACGTGATTATTAAATCGAAACTTTGTTTTTACCCTTTAAGGTTTTTGGTGGCCTGACCTCATACAATTCTCGATACCAAACATGTGATTAACTCTAATATCTTGTCGTATTTGATTTTTAATCTCGTCGCGTACTAAAGTTAATCGTCGTTTCCAAAGTTTTTTTTTTTTTATCATCGTTTCCAAAGTTGATCATAGGCTTTCGAGTTCACGTTCGGGCCTATACTCAAATAGAATATACACTTATCTTTTTTTGGTTTTATTGTTAAATCATACACTTGGGTATTTTATAAAATATCAATCTCACATAATTACATGCATAAAATATTAGACTATCTTTAGCCCAAAAAAAAAAAAACTATTAAACTATGTATCATGGTCTGTCCATGATCGATTGATCGGTTAAATTAACCCATTATTAAATAATTAGACTTATATATATTGTTTTTTTTTTGGTTTCATTTATACGTTTCCTGTATGATTTGATAATATGGGGCGTGTTGAACAAAACAAATTTAACGATGGGCCACAGCGAGGTAAATTGAGAGAGTAGGTAACTCTTAATTGGTTATACGGCATAAGATTCTCCAATGAGTATTGATTCATAAGACAAGACAACACGTATAGTTTAATT
The DNA here is from genome assembly GCA_900406345.1 of Erysimum cheiri. Lineage (NCBI taxonomy): Eukaryota > Viridiplantae > Streptophyta > Magnoliopsida > Brassicales > Brassicaceae > Erysimum > Erysimum cheiri. The sequence goes on along the minus strand of OVAQ01001198.1, from coordinate 1,817 downwards.
GTATGAACATGGATATATTATAATTTAAATGCGTCAAACATTTGAATATAAAAATTTTAACTGAATGAAATGGTTCGCTTACCAAAGGAAAATACAGTTGGCCCAGAATTCGATGTTGGCATGTTATACTACATTGCTACATAGTTATCATCAAATGTGCAAAATTATTTTTAAATGGTTATATATATCATGAATCTTTAGTTTTTAGTAACACCACAATGAACGGTGGGGAGCATCGGATCGGACTAAACGTGGAAAACAAATTTGATTAGTAAAGAGTATCAACTATCAAACCAGCGGAACAAAAATTGAATGGTATCAAAATAAGCACAGTATTTTGATCACATTGCGTATATGATTTATATTCTTGTTCGTTTGTTGAATCACAAATGATAACCTTAGAAATGTTTAACAAACGATAATCATTTGTAGTCTAGATGTATTTGGAGCTCTCGAGTCGGATATATGTATTTTGATTTTAAAATTAAGATATCTGTATCCAGTTGTAAATCTGGTCCAAATCAAATTTCATATAAGCAGAAGAATATTTCAATATAAAATTCTTTTTTCTGTTTTCATTCGAAATTAAAGAGTGTAGTATTTTCAATAAATTTTTATATCACACCATTTGTATGTACTTTGCTTCGTTAAAATATATATACATTTTCTTTGTTTGTGTATATTATATACCAAGTTTTTTTTTCTTTTTTGTTAAACAATAGTATTATATACCAAGTTGTCGTGAAGTGAACATATCTTCTAGTTATAGTTTGCTTTGTTGGTCCGTTTTTCATCTAAATCGATTCTTAGACGCCATAAATTCTTGTTAGGAGGATTAAGAATAAACTGTACATGGATGAGTAATTCTTTGGATTATTTAATGATTACTCATTATCTTTGTAAAGTGTATAAACGAAGTGAGTATTGCGGTTACGTGGTAAACTGCAGAAACCTAAAACTATATTTCATTTTTCCAAATATTTAAAGTCTTGTTATAACTTAAAGAAAAGCTGAACTTGTAGAAAGCTTTTAAATTCACCGTTACAATTTTATCTGATGTACCCTTTTTTTTTTTTTTCTTTATCTGATGTACCCTAATAGATCAGAGTTTGCAATGGATGGACTTGGAAGTAGGGATGTTAAAATGGGCTACCCGACCCAACGGTTTAAATTTTTAGCCGGGTTTAGGGTTATCCAACGGGTTTAAACTTGTTTTAACATCTAGTTGGAAGGATAAATATACTTTTTTTTTATAAGAACTTTTACTCTTATATTCAGATCGTGTAAACTACAGAGTAATTAATCAGTTTATCTTTCACTATATTCAATCCGATGAAAAATATAATCATTTTTACCGAGTCGGTAAAAGATGTAATATGTATATGGGTGGGAAAGTTTTTGTTGTAAGATTGTAAAAAAGAAGGGAGTAATTTATTGAGACACACCTACAAAGCATATAATTTGATTTAACTTGACAAAAAAAAAACGAAATACTCGTACATAATAATAACACATCAAAAACTGAACAAAAAAATATCTTGTTTATAACAAACAAACCGAACACTGATCAATCAGATATACTTCCAAATCATAATTTGATTAATTTCAGCGAGTTGTTCAGTTCGGTTTAAACAATATTTGGATTATTGCGTGTAGCATTGTTATTTGGTAGATATGAATGTGGGATTTATAGGTGGTAGAGAAACATAACAAGCGGAACTGGGGAAAAGTGCCTTTTTAGATCCCAACAATTTTAAAAGTGCGGTTTTCTACCCATACAATCGTGTAGTGCCAATATATACCTAAACTTTAAAAAA
>OVAQ01001197.1:0-20063 GCA_900406345.1 Erysimum cheiri | reverse complement strand
GAATTTAGTCAATTTCTCTTGAAATTATTTCGCTGTTATTTCTTCGTTATATTCTAAGATGCAGTCGTTCACCTCGCGACATTTTCTCTTTTCACGTTCTTTTCTTTAAAATACTTGATTAGATTGTTGATTCATTGTAAACTATATTAAATTATTTTCTCTTTATCTATTTCATTTTTATTTTTTATTTTTTTTTGTCTATTATTAAATGTTCTTTTTCCTACATATTAAATTTTATCTTTGGATTTTTTTTTTATTCTCATACATTGCATTTTACATGAAATATTGCACTCTAACCTTATTGTTTGAAGAAATCTTATATATAATTGTACTTTTAAATCACAATTATTTCCTTAAATATATTATACTCCCTCCGTTTCAAAATAAGTGTCGTTATGGCACTATTTTTTTGTTTCAAAAAGAATGTCGTTCTCGGATTTCAATGTAAAATTTGACATAAAATACCTTTTTAACCTCAAATTTGTTTTCAGAAAAATTTGTTTATAGATATAAGTCGAAAAGTCAGATTCTACAAATTAATTCATTTCTCTCATTTCCAATGCAGCAATGCTACGTCCACCGTTAACAATAAACAGAAAAGAATGTGATAAGCCACATGATCATCACTGTTCACAGGTAAATTATTCAAATCAAATGAGGTTTTTGTTTTTTCGTTTGTAGATAAAAGATGGAAATCAAAATTATTTGAAGCCATCTGTGACTTTTTGTTGTTTGGAAAATCATGACTGAACTAATATAAACACTTTGAAATTTTTTAAACATTGTTTGTTTACCTCCACTTCGAATATTTGGCTCCATTAGTTTTTCATTCTTAGGAATAGAACACAAAAAAGTTTGGCTCCAGTTTTTATGGTAGAATTGAAATAAATGATTCAACGTGACTAAATCAATTAGGGTCCGAATGGTGACTGCGTTTTGCGGTGCGGGAGAAGTGCAGTGCGGTTCAAATAGTAACGAAAATATATAGATACATATGTATATGCAAAGATTTTGACACTATTACAGCACTGTTGCGGTGCGGTTTTGGGTGCGGTCCATGTTACCATTCATAGCCTTAGTGTAGAATACTAAAAGGTGAATGATACAGCTAATTGAATGCAATATAATTATACAAACGTAAAGAAAAAAACAGTAATGTAATTACATAAGGGTATAAAAGACTTTTTCTATTGTTTCTTAATTTGTGTGAAGAGTGTCAGAACGACATTCTTTCTAACACAGAGGGAGTACATTTTTTATATATATTTTATCTTGATTTTTAATGCATAATTTTTCTTGAAAAATAGATATTCGTATTTCGTGTAATCTAAATTTTATAGTTTACTATCATATAAATTTTTTCTTTTAATCTAAATATTTTATAACTCTTGAAAAAGTTAATGTCTTTTTAGCGTGATAACTTTTTTTGTGTTTTCTATTTTTCATATATAAATTATATGTATTTGAAAATTATCTATATGCATATAATTTCTATTCATATTTTTATTTTATATATTTTTGTGATGTGTTTTATTTATTCATTAACTTCTATTTTTGAACTATCTATTTGTATATTTATCCTATTTTTTATCACATATTTTTGTGTGTTTTATTATATTATTTTTTATTTATATTAAACCATGTTATTGTTTGTGAACAAATATTTTATTTTATTAAAAGATGATAATATAAAAGTATGTGGATTAATTTTTTTTAAATGTTTCTTCTTTTAGTAAATAACTTGTGATGGAACTTTTTTAAAGTAACATATATAGTTTAAATTTTGATATCAACCAAAATAATTTAAATGGTAATTTGGTTTAGAATGTAGTTCAAATCTTTTTAGTAATATTTTATACTTATTAAAAATTTATAACGACATGTATGCTGATGTGGACACCCTAGATGAAGAGGAGACTCCTTAATTATATTATAGATTTTGTTTGGACTTGAGAAGATCTCTGCCACATCAGATATGCGTTTGGTCAAATGTTGTCGTAATCAAGTAATTAACCACAAATTAATCCCACTTTTCTTGTTTTTGAAGTCTCTCATCTTATCTCACCCAAAATTTAAATAAAAACAAATTCTAAATAAAGACATCTTAACAAAAAACAAAAACAAATCTTGATTTCCAGATTTTTTTTTTTTACGTCAATCTTAATTTTCCAATTCAAAATTCGCAGAAGAAGAAGTTCCGACACTTGTGAGACTATAAGTATTACGATCCCTCCTACTCTTTAGATCACAAAGTTTTCGTTTTTAGGGTTCACTCATCGAATTCGGAACCGATCTCGTAAAATTTATCTCGAACCCTTTCTCTTTCTCTAATCAAAAATTTCATTTTATTTCGGTTGTTTGATTCGATTTTTGGCAAAATTCAGGGGTTGTGATCTAATCAATGGCGTCAAGTGATAAACAAACAAGTCCAAAGCCTCCACCTTCGCCTTCACCTCTCCGCAATTCCAAGTTTTGTCAGGTTAAATTTATGATTTTGGTGGGAATTTTCATATGAATTCGAGATTTTGATTTGATTCTGGCGATACCCATTAATTTTTTTGATCGCTTGCTGTGTAATTTTCATGCGTGTTGAATATCGTTTTGCCCCATTTGAAAAATCTGCCGTTACATAGAAATTCACTTAATTCTCTCACGGAATCTTGTGTATGGTTTACTTTATATGGTTGGAGAGTGAATCTCGTGTTTTGATCCTTGTGGTGTGATCTATATATACTATATAGTTTGGTAAATTCATTTGATTCCTTCGGATCTTGTACTGGTAGGTCTGTACTTGATCTCGTTGACATTGTATAGAGATCTTTAGGTATAAGGATCTTTTGATTGGTCAGAAGGATCATTTTGATTGAATCTTGAACATTACACTAAAAGAGTAGTTTCGGCCAATTCGTTCTCTACATTGTGCCTTGTGAGAGAGCTTTGTTAAGTTTTAGTTGAAATATTATCTATAGGTGTTGTTGTACTATGTTCTGCATCTGGTTGACTACGATTTAGTTTGTATTGTAAAGTTGTTTGATGCCACCTTGCGAGGAATTTGTATTTGTGAATTGGTCTTAATTAGATGTGTGCTAAGTGATTACTTTTCTCCTTTGTGCAGTCCAACATGAGGATTTTGATCTCAGGAGGAGCTGGATTCATTGGCTCTCACCTTGTTGATAAGCTGATGGAAAATGAGAAGAATGAGGTTTGTGCATTGAAATGCCTGTTTCCTATACATTATGCGTGATTTGGGCAATAACTGATCTTTATATCTTTTTCCCCAGGTGATTGTTGCTGATAATTATTTCACCGGTTCAAAGGATAACCTTAAGAAGTGGATTGGTCATCCAAGATTTGAACTTATCCGTCATGGTATGGCCTGGAGACTCTCTGGCTTGTTACTGCTATTGAGAATGGAATTTTACCGCTTTTTTGTTCTTACATCAATAAGATCAACATTTCCCCGTTTATATCTGGCTTTGGGTTTTACAGATGTCACAGAGCCACTCTTGATCGAGGTTGATCAGATTTACCATCTCGCATGTCCTGCTTCTCCCATCTTCTACAAGTACAACCCCGTGAAGACAATCAAGACCAATGTGATTGGTACACTGAACATGCTAGGTCTTGCCAAGCGTGTTGGAGCAAGGTTTGCAAAATGATCCCCTCTTTACTCCTTGCTTCTGTTCATCTTCACCTTTGTGACTAACTAACTCTTCTTCCGAACAGGATTTTACTTACCTCAACCTCTGAAGTGTATGGAGATCCTCTTATCCATCCCCAGCCCGAGAGCTATTGGGGAAATGTCAACCCAATTGGTAAGCTTAAATATTTATTTGCTTTTAAATTCATATATATTGTATATGCGTGTCAATTCACGGTCTTATAACTTGGTTGCTATTATAAAAGGGGTTAGGAGCTGTTATGATGAAGGCAAGCGTGTGGCTGAGACCTTGATGTTTGACTACCACAGGCAGCATGGAATTGGTCAGTTGTATTTTCCTAAAGCTCTTGCTTCAACCTTTTTTCCCATTATTTCATCAAGATTCTCTCATTTTCCTTTATTCCTTACCTTGTGTTTGTTTGTTCTTTGTAGAAATCCGCATTGCCAGAATCTTCAACACTTATGGTCCACGCATGAACATTGATGATGGCCGTGTCGTAAGCAACTTCATTGCTCAAGCACTACGGTGAGACCCCTTTGCTCAATCCACTAAACAAATTTTCCTTTTTTCGAGCTATGACCTGATTGATTATTCATCTCTTGTTCTTGTTGTTGCCATAAATATGTAGGGGTGAGGCATTGACAGTTCAGAAACCGGGGACACAGACCCGCAGTTTCTGTTATGTATCTGACATGGTTGATGGACTTATGCGCCTCATGGAAGGAGATGACACTGGTCCCATCAACATCGGTAACCCAGGTAAGACCCGTAACATTCCCTCATTAGACCAAATACAAACCAACCAATCTCTTCAACTCATGCTTTGTATCTGAATCTTGGATTTTCCAGGGGAGTTTACGATGGTGGAACTGGCTGAGACAGTGAAGGAGGTGAGAGTCTGGTTTCTTGGTTGATATGAGTATTATGCTTTTCGATTTATTGTGTTTTCTGGTTATGATATGATGGTTTTGTTGCAGCTGATAAACCCGAGCATAGAGATAAAGATGGTCGAGAACACACCGGATGATCCAAGACAGAGGAAGCCAGACATCACAAAGGCTAAAGAAGTGTTGGGATGGGAACCAAAGGTGAAGCTCCGTGAAGGCCTTCCCCTAATGGAAGAAGACTTCAGGCTAAGGCTTGGAGTCCCCAAGAAGTAAACTTGATGGCCAATCAAAAGCAAACGTGAACACACTCTTGACTCGATTCTACTAAAGAGGTGTTGGTTTCATATAATATGTTTCTACGTTCTACAGCTGAAATTGTTCTTAAGAGAAAATAAAGAATACGAAGAACGAAATCTCAAAATCAGCTCAAAATCTCAGTTCACAAACACGTCTTTTAGTCTTTTATCTCATGGCTCGCTTTATAGAAGGAATAATTAAAACAATATCGTAATGTAAAATCGTCGAATGTCAAACTGAATCTAATTACGACGCAACCTAAAAGAAACCTAGAGAACTATCTAGAAAAAAAAAAGACAGCTTTATCAAAGGCTAATGGCTAAATTGAGATCAAACCAAAAGGGTTATTGGAACACAAGTTAAGATTGAGACAAAACTTTATTGAGATGTGCACTCATATGGAACCAAAACCGAAAATTCTCCAAACATCTGGGAAGAAGATACGGTTAACAAAGCACGATTACACATTGCTAAGTTTCAGATAAAAGAATTGCAAAATTCAGAGAAAATGTAAAAGAGAATCCAGAGTGTATATAGCTCTTTCTTGTTATTGAGCATGTTTGGAAACTGAAACATTCATCCTACTTGCCAGAATTGTGCCTCAGCTTCTACATTTTGCTTCAGTAGATTACCTGAAAACACAAAAGCAAAACCAAACCAAACCAAAAAACAAATTAATGCTACTATCCTAAAACATCATATATAAACATTTCTACGCAATCTGAAGCAGCCAATTTAAAAATCGATTTTGACGAAACCGATTCTAAATGCTCTAAAATCGAATTTTATACCAAACCGAGAATTTCTAGAAAAATACAAGACTAAGTCAATTTGGCGTTACCTTCTGTGTTGCTGGACGAACTTGGAGTTCTTCGCATCTTCCTCTGAAAATGATCAACATTTACGGAAATTAGGGTTTTCGAAAATCAAAATTGACCGAAGATACAACGGATAAATCCAATCCGATCTGAATCAATAAACATAGATGAAAGGGGAAATTTTTGGTCTTTTATCAGTGAGATCCGATGACGAATTTACCAGTGAATCCGGCGGTTAGCTTGGTGATGAGAACGCCGGTGACAGCGAAACCGGTGAGGAATGGCCAGCAACGTTTCCATTCTCTCTTGAAAAACACCGGCCATGGATCGAACAACCTCATTTCTCTCTCTCTGTGCAAACGATTTTTCTCTCTGTAACTTCTGTTGTTGTCTGGGTGATAGATACTTCTCTCGTCAGAAAGACCAAATCTAAACCAGTTTTGTATAAAAGACTCGTTTCTATTGTGGGCTTGTAGCCCTAAATTGGCCCATACAAAGCTCTTCAATTACAAGGGTATTTTAAGTCTTTTAAATTATTCCAAGATTGATCATTTCGTCCGAGACCGGCCTACTTGACAAAGCTTTTTGACAACTTCTTTGAACTTGGCAAAGTCCTTCTAAGTTCTCTTTCAGAGGATTTGTTCTGACTGGTTAGAAACATGTTTATCACCCTAAACTAAGGTGTTATTGTCCCATTCGGTGAAGGTATTAGTACTTTCCTGAATAATTATAATTATTTTGTCGCGACAGATATTTGTTACATGTTTAAAAAAATCTTATGAGCAATTATACTCTAGCAAATGAATGTTGATGGTTGAGGGAATTGTGAACTGATCAAACCTGAAATTAATGTTTTAGGCTTAGAAATAGACGTTTTAAAAGATCACGACGATGAGTTTATCAACTTTTTCATATCTAGGATCAGGGCCGTGCTCATAGTATAAATTTATAAACACTTGTTTAGGGGTCCAGATTTTTTAAAAAAAAATGAAAGGCTCAATATATTAGTAGTCCAATATAGTTTTAGTAGGAAAAACGTTTTTAACAATAATTTAGCAACTAATTATTAATTAATTTAAACTATAATAAAATATTAGGGTTTTTATTCTCTGTCTAAAGTTTTTAGACTTCTCAACTTCTTTTTCTACTCAGAACAAATTAAACGCTAAACAGAAGGTATTTGCTAATTGTTCAGTATCTTTTTGTTATAGAATTTAAATTTTAGCTTTGTACGGTAGTGATGATTATAACTTTGGAACAACATGCTTAGTATTTGTTGTATATGAATGAATTGGTCTTATATGAATTTGGGAAAAAAATGGTTATTTTGGGGAATTTTTTTTTTTATTGTTTACGGGTTTCAAATATATGGGCACGGCTCTGACTAGAATATTAGTTTAATTATGAATTTTAACAACTGTTATATATAAAATGAAGATACTTCTTCGACCAAAGAACAATAAGACAAGCATAAATACATCAAACCGACCGTGGCTTCTTTGCACATGCTACCTAGCACTAGGGTACACATCGGTATCAAAGTTCATGCTCCGCTCAAGAGAACTATGAGAAATAAAAAAATCCATGTCTTCCTTACTTGTCATTGAATTTTCAGTAGTAAGACATTCTTTTAGATCGATAACAACTTGTGACATGTTTGGTCGTTTTTCTGAAGAAGGGTTTGCACATGACATAGCCAATTCAAGAGCTCTCCAGACAGAGCGAGAATTGTAATTTCCGCGAAGGTTGGGATCAACGATCCTAGTAATATCTCATCTACTAATCACAGACGCCACCCATTCGGTTATGTGAGGCTTCGGGCGGGTTTGGTCACTTTTTTGCTTGTGATAATTTCCAATAACACAATCCCAAAACTGTAGATATCGCTCATCTCGGCCAACCGACTTGTTCTGTAGTATCTGGTAAGGTAAGAAAATAGAAAAAGATTCACTCATATGCATTCTTAAACAGGAAAAATGTGGACACAAATTTCTGCACTTTGTTACGTGTTATAGTTCACATCCATGATTTCTAAGTGAAATTCCCAGTTATGAAACAAAATTGTTCACATCTATGAGTAGACAATTGATACTTACTCGGGATCAAGATATCCAGGAGTGCCAGCAACAACAGTCAAACTATGAGATTCATCTCCAATTTGGAAAGACCTTGAAAGCCCAAAATCAGCCATCTTGGCTGTGAACTGCTCATCCAACAATATGTCGTTTGTACTCTTGACATCTCTATGCACCATCGATGGTCGGCATCCGATATGTAAGTATTCCAATCCTATAAATATTTGCAAATGTCCTTTTCATTTACGTATGAATCCTCTCTACTTGTATATTGGAATCGTTTATGTCGAGTGATCATAGGAAATGTCTTAGAATGTGAAAAATAAATTATTAAAATCGTTATGAGTTAGCACAAACCTAGTGCGGCATCGACAGCTATACGTAGTCGAGTACTCAAAACAAAACCATTGTGTTTTCCTGTAATTGATAGTCAAAATCAGTCGTCAAAGGATTTGTATTGTAATAATTAAAAATTTAAAAGTAACTTAAAATGCTAATGTTACATATATGATGTTTCACCTGACAAATGATGTTTCAAGTCTCCATTGGACATGTATTCGTAGATGAGAGCCAAGTGATTACGTTCGTCACAATACCCAACAAGGCAACAAGGCTTACCAAATTTATGTGGTGAACTCTCAGAAGAAGTTCAAGTTCTACAAAGAAAATTTCAATTAACGAATGAGTAAATACGTTTTCTAGTGGGCAACAGTTAGTTCTTTTATTAGAAAATATTCAACTTGTCTTGTTTATTTTAAAGAACCTATCAACTTGTACGAGTGAAGAAATTTCCAGAATGGGAGATGGACATGGCCTTCCTAATGGGAAGTCAACAATTATACAGTTCAACACACAACGTTGAGCTAATGTTTATGAATAATCGATAATATAATTGACTCGTGATCAAATTCTAGACAACAAATTAAGATGCAAGATCAAAAGAACGGTACATTTATCCTCTCTTGTTTAGTTATGAACTTTTGATGTGTAAAAAAGTATTTAAGCACTCCTCTGACCAAATAACAAATACGATACACAAGCAGAAATACATCTATGCGAGCAAGGCGGCGATGCAGATACTACCTTACACTAGGGGCCTCCTCAGTATCGAAGCTTGAGTTAAGTTCGAGAGAACCATGGGAGTCTGAGTCATTGTTCTTACTTTTCATCGAGTTTTCAGAAGTTATACACTCTTTTAAATCGATAATAACCTGAGACATGTTTGGTCGTTTTTCTGAAGAAGGATTTGCGCATGACATAGCCACTTCAACAGCTCTCCAAACTGAACGAGAGTTGTATTCACCGTGAAGGTTAGGATCAACAATCCTAGTAATATCTCCTCCATTAAGCTCAAATGCCACCCATTCTGTAATGTGAGGCTTTTCGCGGGAGTGGTCAATCACACGTTGGTTTGTGATAATCTCTAGCAATACAATCCCGAAACTGTATACATCGCTCGTTTCAGCCAACCGACCTATTCTATAGTATCTGGAAAACAAGAAGATGGAGTAGGATTTATGTATTGATTTAACCGATAAAGATATGAATGCAGACTTAAGGTACAACATGTTGTATATATTAAGGTAGTGAATAGTACTTACTCGGGATCAAGATATCCGAGAGTACCAGCAACATCAGTCGAAACCTGAGATTCATCTCCGACTTGGAATGATCTTGAAAGCCCAAAATCGGCAATTTTGGCCGTGAATTGATCGTCCAATAAAATATTTGTACTTTTGACATCTCTATGTACCATTGATGGTCGACATCCATAATGCAAGTACTCCAATCCTATGCAAAAAGACTCATTCATGTTATATCGATGGGAAATTGTTCATCATCATTATAAGATTAAAACAGATGTATCATATTGTGGATACATCAGTTATTAAAAAGAGTTTATATTGTGTCGATGCTTTAGTAATATTAAGATTTATACATATATAGTCCATGTCTTTTATATCCTATAGTGACATGAACGCTTTGTAGTGAAACAAGTGATTGAAACTGTTTTGAGTTAGGACGAACCTAGTGCAGCATCGACAGCGATTTGTAGTCTAGTAGACCATTTCAAAACAGAGTCACCCTGTTTTCCTGTATTAGATTGTCAAAATTAGCCGTTGTATGAATTAAATATTGTGTAATATCAGGAAAACTATATCGTTCACCTGACAAATGATCTTTTAAATCTCCATTGGGCATGTATTCATAGATGAGGGCCAAATGATCTCTTTCATCGCAATATCCGACAAGGCTCACTAAATTTATGTGGTGAACTCTTAGAAGAAGCTCGACCTATAGACCAGCAATAACAACACATTTTTTTAACATGATACTAAATATATACTATTGATAAGAGTGTTTTGCGATTTTGTAGGAAGATCTATGGCACATCATACCTCTGCCTTGAAGTGTTTATAGCCCTGTGATGATGATTGCGAGAGTACTTTAACCGCTACTTGGTCTGAACCATTCAGACAACCATGATAGACTACGCCAAACCCTCCTTCCCCTAGAGCATTTTGGAAGCTTTTTGTCATTTCCACAACTTCTGAATAAGTAAACCTTCTCCTTTTTGTCTCGATCAACTGACCGGATATACTAGTTGACGTAATACCCATTGGTGGCATGACTAGCGAAGGGGATATATATATGTAGAATGTTTTTTAGTAAACAATAATATAAGTGACACCTTATAGCTAGTATATAGTTCGTTGATTAATTGACGAGTTATCTGCAAATACCTGGATTTGATCGTTTTTTCTTTCTGAACACAAAAACGAGAATCAGTACCACTGCAATGACCACAACCGCAGAAGCAGCTAATGCAACAATCATCATTGGAAATTTCTTTTTTGGGACACATGAACTGGATAAACAGTTATTTTCATCGCCATCAACACTGCAAAAAGAATGTATCCATCTTTTAGTATTCTGAATGCACAAAGCCTTGTGCCACAAGGCAAGGGATCCTGAATGCAAATGTGGAGATTGGTTTCCTCTTACAATAATTGTAGTCCTTTTTTTGTTCTATCACGTAGACTCTTTGGAATTGAACCATTCAGCTTGTTCTTCCTCAAGTCTCTGTTACAAGCATAAAAATATTTGTACTCAGGTGAACTTGATCCATGAGAAAACCCACCAAAACATGTCGGGAAAAACTTACATGAACAGCAACGACTTCATTTTAGCTAGAAATTCAGGCACCAATCCTGTCAAATTATTATTTGACAAGTCCCTGAAGTTGTAAGAAACCGATAAAAAAGGGTCACTGACATATATAAACTGTTTTCCTACTACTAATTAATAATAATAATAATAAAAAGGTCTTTTCTTACAGCTTTTGGAGATGGGTAAGATTTTGAATTGCAGTTGCTATGGTTCCTGTTAACCCACTTGAAGACAAGTTTCTGTTTAAATGTCCAAACAAGAAGATAAATTAACAAGTCGAATGTAGTTAGAAAATGTTTTCTGACATGTTTAACGAGGGTTGAGTAGCCGATATCTCACAAGGAAGTGATTGTTGGCGGTGTGGACACATTCATGTCATTGCAACTTAGACCGTCCCACAAAAACTGCTGAGGGACGCATGGATCTCCTTGCCATGAGATTTTACTCAATCCATGGGTGGCTTTGATGTTTTTGATAGCAGTAACTGTCATGAAGTTTGCCGACACGTTGGACTTAGCATATAAAATGTTTTAAATTTCATTCATACCATATCTCCCGTAAATTACTTAACTATCAATAAAGGAAACGTACCATCATCTTCGTTTGTTGCTGACTGTGTAAAATTGATCGCTGCGAAAACTTCGATGGCAGTAAGTAGGGGTGGGAGAGTAGACTTCTGAGTTCTTTTAAGCTCTAATAAGCATTTCCCTACTTCACAAAGAGATGGTAGAAGTGTGAAAACAGTTCCGCCCACTAGATATTTAGGTCTCAAAAAATTATAAATAAGTTTTCCATTCCAAAATATGCTGAACTCTCTCGTCTGGTTGGCCTGTAAGGCTTGGACCTCGCAGAAGTGGAAGTACATGTAAAGTTTATCATTAGGGTACTCAAGATCCTTGGAAAAACTAAATGTTGCACTAGCATCCACAGGTACTGCGGCAGTCATGAGAACATCCTGCGGCACATCATAATAATTGCTGTTGTTCACTTTGAGAGTGGTGGAAATCTGCCTCCATTCCGACTCAAAGTATGGAACCCATATTCGATCGTACAAATCATTTGGGTACCTGCGCTTCACACAATGTTGTATTATTAACACAACTGAATGAGTAAAAAACCTCTATAGTCTATACCAATTTAAAGCTGACTTACCTTATAACCTTCGTTGATTCGGTTAGGTCTGACCTCAGTATCAACTTCAAAAAACTTGATTTAGTGATGTAAGTGTTATTTGGTAGAGACCTTAGTTCCAAGGTTGATATGATTGGCGTTGATGTGCCTGTATTAACAAGACACACATCCAAAGAGTTTGACTTTGGGATGTGAATGATATCCTCCCATGTACCACCATTTACATGCTTCTCCAAATCTACTGTTACCCAGAAATTAGGACCAATGTACAAATCAAATCTAGGAGATTTGTTAAGACCATCATAATTTCCATAAATACTTGTAACTCTGATCAAATAATTTGTGCCCTGATGCACGCTAAGATTGTAACAGTTTCGTATTCCGTGTGGAAAGTATCTCAACGTTGTGTGTGATTTTGGGTACTTCGACTCAAGACTTGCATCAATTCTACCAATTTTTCCACTTTGGATGAAGCTTGAGTCTGATGAGAACTGTAATCCAGTTAAAGGCTCGGTATAAGGAGAGTGTTCATTTGGGGATAACCCGCAGTCCAAACTGATGAACCCTGTCGAAAAAGATAGAAGAGGTTTGTGAGAGTTTGTCTTATTAGAGTTTCAGGTTGAGAAGAGAAGACAAGAGAAACTCTGAAGCAATCAAAGGCTCTATGATTGACAAAATATCCACAAGGCCCAACACCAAGACAGCCCATCTCGCACAAGTCAATTGAAAGGAAGTGTGCTGGTGTCAGTTGATTAATTGTTTCCTTAATGGTGAAATTATGCGTTTTGTCCTTAGCAAGAATTGTTCGAACAAAAGAGGAAAAAGCAGGGGACAATACGGAGAGAGTTGGTGACAGGGAAGTTTAAATGCGTGTAGTGGTGTGGTTGTGTATGTATAAGCTCTAAACAGAGCCAACTATGTAAGTTTGATTCTAGTGGATTCCGTGACACAAGTTTCCCGGCGTGAGTAGGGTTTCACACATGGAGACCCGAACACGTTAAAATCTCTTATTTTACTTTCTCGGCAATTTCTCTGCTTCATACTCTGCTCCAAAGTCTTCTTTCTAAGTTTCTTTCACACTAGTGTAATGGAGAGAAAGAGAGTGGTTAGAGGTGATAAAGCTAGCAACTTTACTGTCTCTAACCTTCAGAAGCAGCATACGTAAATTGTATGCGCTGAATATTAAAGCTAGTTTGGGTACCTTCTTGAGCTCGAATACGGTGAAAATTAGAGGAAATTAATATCAGTAGTGCCACCAACAAAAACGTAAAGAGACTCTCCATATTCTCTTAAATTCCCAAGCAAAATCTAAATCGGAGAAGCTTATAAACTCATTTGGACATTTCAAGCGAAAGAAAGTGCCTGAATGAGTAAATATATATGTACGTTTTCTAGTGGGTATATTTTTTTATTTTTTATTTGTTACAGTAGCCTGAATCAACTCATAAGGTTTTTTCTCTCTTTCTCGGAGGCAAACATGTATAGCAGATTCCTCCTTCTTGCATGACATGCGTCGATGTTCGAGCTCGAGAGAGAGAGAAACGACAAGTTTCATCGTCCAATTCATCGCACTCCAGAAACAATTCTCTAGCGGATCGACTCAACCGTGAGGAATCGAGCTACTTCCAAGTTCCTCCGAGGTTAGTTTTTATCTTCGTTGAAATACTTGAAAATATCAAAAGTACTTGAAAATATTTGAAAATAGACTTAAACTACCTGAAAATATTAGAAAGTATAGAAAATTATCCAATCTTTCGGATTTTCGGATACCAGTTCGGGTTTCGGATTTCAGGTTTCAGATCCAGTGTTACCCGAACCCGAACTACCATAGTATAAAGATCCATTCGAATATTTTATAACAAAGGTTCGGTTCGGGTACGATTTTGGATTTCAGTTTTTTTGCCTAGGAATTCTAATGAGAAAATATATATAGATGGAAATATATATCTTACAATCTAAGAAACCATTAAAGAACACACAAGTATAGATTAAAACAATAATTTAATTTTGTACGTACCAGGTGGATCTTGAGCTTGAACAAGATGAAGTATCAGCATAAAAGTGGCAACGATCACACAATGTCTCTCCATTTCTTCCTTAATGTGCAAAGAAGGGATTTTTTTTTATTATTATGAGTTTATGCTTATATGAGCAACTTCTCAGAAGTCCTAAGTTAACTCCTTATAAAAGTCTCACATTAATGAATCAAATATAATTAATCGAGGATAATATTTCGACCGTGCTAAATGGTTTGTGGTCGAAAATTCCCTCGGGTACTTATTACCTTGCCCAGCCGAGGTTAGGACACAAAACCGTTGACTAAGTCAACTCGAAAGTTTTTACTGCCGACTTTTGGACCCACACGTGTTTACGAAATACTAATTTGATTAAAAGACTGCTCTGCCTCTGCGCCTTTTTTTTCTCAAAACAAAAATTTAAGGACTCATTTGACCAAAGAACACTTCAACATATATGAGGTTTTTTTGCAAAAACTACCTAGCACTAGGGACAACTTCTGTATCAAACCTAATGGTCAGTTCAAGGGAACTATCAGAGTCCATCTCTTGATTCTTATTTCTCATCAAGTTTTCAGAAGTAAGACACTCTTTTAGTCCGGTAATAACTTGGGACATGCTTGGTCTTTTTTCTGAAGAAGGGTTTGCACATGACATAGCCAATTCAAGAGCTTTCCAGACCGAAGTTGAGTTGTAATAGCCGTAAAGATTAGGATCCATGATCCTCGTAATATCTCCTCTGTTAAGCACTAACGCCACCCATTCTGTTATGTGTCTCTCTTCACGGTTTTGGTCAATCACACGTTGGTTTGTCATCATCTCCAATAACACAATCCCAAAGCTGTAGACATCGCTCAACTCGGTCAACCGACCCGTTCTGTAATATCTGGCAAGGCAAGAATATGTAGTATGGTTTATATGTGTTCATTGTACCAACTAATATGAATATGGATACAAATTTCAACATGGCATGCTGAAGTTCACATCTAGAATAGTATAGCATGACTTAAAGCTTCCGCTTATAAAAAAAAAAAAAACTAATTTTAATTTAAAATTCTTACTCGGGATCAAGGTATCCAGGAGTACCCGCAACAGCCGTCGAAACCTGAGATTCATCTCCGACTTTGAACGATCTTGATAGCCCAAAATCGGAAATTTTGGCCATGAATTGATCATCCAACAGTATGTTAGTACTTTTGACATCTCTATGTACCATCGATGGCCGGCATCCATAATGCAAGTATTCCAATCCTATGCTTAGACTCATTCATATAAGTTGGTGTAAGAAATTTCGATGAGTGAAAGCTGGAAAATAATTAATCATCATTCTAAGTTAATAACATATGTATTTACAATTATTTTACTGAGAAGTGTTTATATGAATTCTGTCTTTTTCTGATATTAAGATGTTATTACATATACCAACTAGGGAGTTGTACCACTTTTGTAATGAAACAAGTGGCTGAAACAATTTTTGAGTTAGTACGAACCTAGGGCAGCATCGATGGCTGTTCGTAGTCTGGTAGTCCATTCCAAAACAGAGTCACCCTGTTTTCCTGTATTAGATTGTCAAAAGACTCAAAATTTGCTATCAACTTAATACATATTAGTAATAATATGTATACATGCTAATATATATTCATCTTTCACCTGACAAATGATCTTGTAAGTCTCCATTGGGCATGTATTCGTAGATGAGGGCCAAATGATCCTTTTCATCGCAATATCCGACAAGGCTCACCAAATTTATATGGTGAACTCTTAGAAGAAGTTCGACCTATATACCAGCAATAACAGAACACATTTGTTTAGCATAATGCTAAATCCAAATTAAGAAGAAAAAAAAAAACATGATGCTAAATATATGGATCACTACAGTTTTATTAAGATTTTGTAAAAAGATATATGGCATATCATACCTCTGCCTTGAAGTGTTTATAGCCCTGTGATGATGATTTTGAGAGTACTTTAACCGCTACTTGATCTGAGTTATTCACATAACCATGATAGGCTATGCCAAACCCTCCTTCCCCTAGAGCTTTTTGGAATTTTTTTGTCATTGTTACAACTTCTGAATAAGTAAATCTTCTCCTTTTTGTCTCGATCAAATATCCGGATATACTTTTTGACGTAATATCCATTGTTGGGATAACTAGCGATGGCAAATAGAGATATGTGGAGAACAATCTAGTCAGACAACAATATCCTTGACACCTTCTAGTATATGAATTGTTGTTTGAGTTGATACCTTCCGTATGAGTTGATCGCTTTTTCTTTTTGAACACAAAAATAAGAATCAGAACCACTATGATGACCACGACCGCAGAAGCAGCTAATGCAACAATCATCATTGGAATTTTCTTTTTTGGGGAACATGAACTGGAGGAACACGTATTATCGCCATCAATTAAACACTACAAAACGAAAGAATATATCGGTCTTTTAGTAATCTGAATGCTCAAGTGTTGTGCCATAAGGAGGATATTGAACAAAAAATGTATGTGAATGGACTTCCTTCATACAATAACTTTAGTCCTTTCTTTTCTCTATCACGTAGAGCCTTTGGAATTGAATCATCCAGTTTGTTCTTCCTTAAGTCTCTGTTAAAATCGAAGAAATTTTCGTACTTAGGTGAACATGATCCACAAGAAAATCCACATAAACATGTAGAGAAACTTACATGAACAGCAATGATTTCATGTTAGCTAGAAATTCGGGCACCAGTCCTGTCAAATTGTTATTTGACAAGTCCCTGACGTTTGTAAGAAACCACTAAAAAAGTCACTGGCATGTATAAACTATTTTTCTTTTAGTTAATAATTAATGATCATACTTACAGCTTTTGGAGATGGGTAAGATTTTGAATTCCAGTTGATATGGCGCCCGTTAGCCCACTTGAAGACAAGTTTCTGTTTACAATACCAAACAAGAAGAAAAATTAACAAATCAAAATGTTTTCTGACATAGTTACCGAGGGTTGAGTATAGTAGATATCTCACAAGGAAGTGATTGTTGGTGGTGTAGACACATTCATGTCACTGCAACTTAGACCGTCCCACAAAAACTGTCGTGGGACGCATGGATCTCCTTGCCATGAGATTCTACACAATCCATAGGTGTTTTTGATGTTTTTCATATCAATTACTGTCATAAAGTTTGCCAACGTACGTGTTGGATTTATCATATAAGATGTTCATACATACAATATATTACTTAACTATCCATAAAGAAAAAACATACCATCATCTTCGTTTGTTTTAGACTGTGGAAAGTCGATCACTGTGAAAACTTCCATGGCGGTAAGCAGAGGCGGGAGAGTCGAGTTTTGAGTTCTTTCCAGCTCTAATAAGCATTTCCCTTCTTTACAAACAAATGGTGACAAACTGTAAAGAGCGCTGGCCTGAAGATATTTAGGACGCAAACTTGGTAAAAGAACTTCTCCGTTCCACAAAATGTTGAACTCTCTTGTCTGGTTGGCCAGTAAGGCTTGGATCTCAGCGAAATGGAAGTAGAAGTAAAGCTCAGCATAAGGGAACTCAAGATCCTTGGTAAAACTCAACGGTGCATGCACTAGCATTGGCAGGTACTGCGGCAGTCATGACCACATCTTGCGGGGCAAGAAAACCATTAATGGTGTTGTTCACTTTGAGAGTGGTGGAAATTTGCCTCCATTCCGACTCAAAGTATGGAACCCATTTTCAATCGTAGTAATCATTTGGGTACCTGCGTTGACCACAATCTTGTATTATGAACAATAGACAACCAAATGAGTAAAAATCTTAATATCAACTTAAAGTTGACATACCTTACAACTTTTGTAGACTCGCTTAGGTATGATCTGAGTATTGACTTTAAAGAACCTGATTTTGTGATGTAAGTATCATTTGGTAGAGACCTTAGCTCCAAGGCCGATATGATTGGTGTTGATGTGCCAGTCTTAATAAGACACACATCCAAAGAGTTTGACTTTGGGGTGTGAATGATCTCCTCCCATGTACCACCATTTACATGCTTCTCCAAATCTACTGTTACCCAGAAATTAGGGCCTATGTACAAATCAAATCTAGGAGAAACGTTTAGACCATCGTAATTTCCATAGTTACTTGTAGACCTTATCAAATAATTTGTTCCCTGATGCACGCTAAGATTATAACAGTTTCGTATTCCGTCTGGAAAGTATCTCAATGTTGTTTGTGATTTTGAGTACTTCGACGCAAGACTTGCATCAATTCTACCAATTTTTCCACTTTGGATGAAGCTTGAATCTGATAAGAACTGTAATCCAGGTTCCAGCTCAATATAAGGAGATTGTTCATTCGGGGATAACCCGCAATCCAAACTAATGAACCCGTTTAAAGAAATAAAAGAGGTTAACGGTAACTGGAAACCATAATTTTCAGAACTAATGATATGTTTTTCTCAACTCCTATGTGCAAAGTGGTTGACTAAAATGGTTCAAACCATTGAACTAGTGACCTAACATATTGTCTGCTTAGACGTTTTACAAGCATATTGCCACTTAATACGATAGACTATACTTACCCAAACTATTTTACGGCTCACATGCATTTCCTTCTTTTCAAACGGAATCCGAAAATTCGACATGTTGAACATTAAAGCTAGTGTGGGTTACCTGCTTGAGCTTGAACACGGTGTAAACAGGTCACGCCCCTCTGAGAACGTGAAATTAATCATGTGCTTTTTCTACAAATGAAATTCAATTAACAGATGAACAAATACATTTTGCTAGTGGGCAGCAATTTTTTTTATTCAACTTGTCTTGTTTATTTCAAAGAATTTATCAAATTTGAAAGATAGATGAAACTGGCCTTTCTAGTTGAAATTGAACTAGAGATTCAGAGCTACTGGACTTTCATTGGTATAAACTAGTCTGGATAAAAAAAAACTTGTATACCAAAGCATAAAACTTACATGTATGTTTTTTTTTTTTTTTAACAAACTTACATGTATGTTTATGAATAATCTGTGTCCCGCTCGTGATCGAATCATCTCCTGAAGATTTCAAACAACAGAGTCCAACACAAGAGAGAACACGAGATCAAAAGAATATTACAATTTTCCTCTCATGTTTAGTTGTGATGTCTCAAAACAAAAGTTAAAGCACTCGTCTGGCCAAAGAAGAATACACAATCAGAAATATTTAATCGACGCAAGTATGACTTCTTTACAGTTACTACCTTGCACTGGGGACAGCTTTGGTATCAAAGCTCATGCTGTGTTCAAAGGAGCTATGAGAATCCATGCCTTGATGAGTTTTATTTTCAGAATTTAGACACTCTTTTAGCTCGATAACAACTTGGGACATGCTCGGTCGTTTTTCTGATGCAGGGTTGGCGCACAACATTGCTAATTCAAGAGCTCGCCAGACAGAACGAGAGTTATAATCGCCATGAAGGTTAGGATCCATTATTCTTGTAATATCTCCTCTGTTAAGCATAAATGCCGTCCATTCTGTTATGTGAGATTTTTCGCGGGCTTGGTCAATCACACGTTGGTTTGTGATAATTTCCAATAACACAATTCCAAAACTGTAGACATCACTCGTTTCCGCCAACCGACCTGTTCTGTAATATCTAGCATGGCAAAAAACATGGAATAAGATACATGTGTATAAATTTAACAGATGAAGATGAATGTGAAGACAAATTAATCTTGAGGTTGGACTAATAATACTTACTCAGGATCAAGATATCCAGGAGTACCAGCAACAACCGTCGTGGAAACACGGGATTCATCTCCGAGTTGGAAAGATCTTGAAAGACCAAAATCTGCAATTTTGCCTGAGAACTGCTCGCCCAACAATATGTTCGTAGTTTTGACATCTCTATGCACCATTGATGGTTGGCATCCAATATGTAAGTATTCCAATCCTATAGATATTAGAAAATTCAATAACGATCATCTCTACATTTATATTTCAATCATACAGTATATGGCTAATGATATCTGTTGGATAATTCCAAGACTTGGAGACAAAGTAATCTCT
>OVAQ01001196.1:5714-20073 GCA_900406345.1 Erysimum cheiri | reverse complement strand
AAACAGACCTTCCGTAAAAGGGCCAAAGCCAATTGCGCGTTGGTATGAAGTCGATAGAAATCACTCTGAGGGTAAGCAGCAAAAGAGTTGGGATCCAGAGTTCCATGATATCTCATTTCAGAATGCAGACAAGAATGTAGATTACCAAAGATGGCTTGAACTGGAAAAAAGAAGATGGAAACTGACTCTACAGAAGAAGAAAAAACGAAGGTACTTTTTCGTTAATGGTATTTATTCTCCTGAAGTTCATCTTAAAACAAGAAGGTTTTGCTTTGGAACAAAATGTAGTTTTGAAAAGTTTCTCTAACTTGTCGACTGTGTATCCCTTCCTTGTTTAGGTTTGATGATCTAAGGCCTTGTAATCAGATTGATGTTCACGAGATAAATAAAAAAGTCTGTAAGGGAAGAGGAGGTGTAGGCTCATACTTTAAGAGGCCTGAAGAAGCTTTGACTAGTTCATATTTGCAGGTATGCATGGCGCGATATTGGCGAGACCTCATTGTGTTTATATATTTGTCTAATCTCTTGCAACCATGTAAAATGTTGTCTTTTCCGAGTTTCTCAGATAATACAACTGGTCCAAAGTCCACAGAGCGGGCAATTTTTTGCTTGGGTTGTTGTGGAAGGATTGATGCTTAAGATCCCATTGACGATTCCAAGGGTGTTTTACATTAATTCAAAAGCTTCTATAGCTGGAAACTTCACTGGAAAGTGTATTCTTCCTCATGGCAAGCCTTGTTATAATTTGATTGAGGCAAGTCTTTTACACACTACACATGTTCCTCCTTGTATTCCTTCTAGTTAGTTATAAGTTTTAATTTTCATTATTTCGTTACAGGTCAATATGCAGGAGGATGAATTTAAAAAAGAAAGCAAAACGTTTGCATCTCTACTTGCAGACGACCCTGAAATTGAGGTTGGATTAAGTAATCAAATAAAATGTTACACAAGAAAAAAACATCTCTTAGTTTGTTTCTGTGATTTCATTTTGAGTTTGGCAGGGCATATATGAAACTAAGATGCCTCTGGAGTTTAGTGCTATATGTCAGGTAGATCTTCATTTTGTTGGAGTGTTAACATCATGTCTACGTTTGTAGTCATATTATTCGAAGTTGCTTTCTCAAATTACATTTTGAACTTTTTGTTTTTTTTCTTCTTTGTGCATATGCTATTTGGTTTCATTTATCTGATTCCATAATATCTTATGTCATGGTTTCCTTTGTTTTGCAGCACCTCAACAGGTCGTGCTATTTATGTTTTATATTGTCATGCTTCCAAGTTTATGTCTGTCGTGGTAGTCAATCCTTACGGTGACAAGGAATTATTATCATCTGCACTAGAGAAACAGTTTAGAGATAGTTGTCAAGAATTGTCACCCGAGCCATTGTCGTGGGATGGTATCCTTTTCCAGGTAAGCTTTCTAAAATACCTACAACCCCTGCAATAACAGTCCTGCAATTTTTCAAGCTTGTCTAATGCTAATCATCAGGTCGACTATGTTGACCATCCCGAAGATGCCAAGAAGATTATACAAAAAGCCCTAAGTGAATACAAGTAAACTCATCTCCCCTGATTTAAATACAAAGAGCTAGTTCTTCTTCTTATTAATTCTTAATCAGATAAATTATGTAAGCTAGCTAATTGTCATAAAAACAAAAAAAGTGTGACAATGATGGATTTGGACCATTGTTACCTTTTCTTGCAGGGAAGAAAATAGTGGACCAACTGTGGTAGTCATTGAATGCCCTGAATTTAACTCCATGAAGGAAGATATAAAGGCCCTGGATGATTTCCCATGTTTGATGATTCCGTTCAATGGCGATGACAATAGTTATCAGGTTCCTTGACTGATCAACCAATTGTCTTCTTTTCCCTCTCTTTTCTTAGGTTATGATAAACGTTAGTTTCATAAAGTAATGACAAATATGTACGTGTTGGATTTGGTTGTGATGCATATATAGCCTGTCTCCTGGCAACGTCCAGCAGCAAAAACAGCAATGTTCCGTTGTGCTGCAGCATTACAGTGGTTGGATCGGAGGATTGCCCTGTCAAGATACGCACATGTAGGTTATGGTTTGTAAAGTGGAAATGTAGTTGTTCATATTAGTGTTTTAATGCAGTTTATTGAAATTTTGGACTTGATTGGTTAACATTCACAGTAGATATCTTCCTGTCCAGGGCACTCCGTGACCAGCAACAGGTTCTTTCTTCGACTTTCCGTCTAGATAATTTTCCATATTATATTCCTGAAACCTTGGCAAAAGACTATTCTCTCTGTATCACAGATTTTTTTTTATATATCATTGAATTTGGTTTTGTATAACAGGTCCTTTGGGTATCAGATAATGGTGTTCCAGACCTTGGAGATATAAACAATGAAGAGACATTTTTAGCTGATGAGGTATGTCATCAAATGGTGTGTCTTTTTTTGCCTTTTGGTTTATGTGAATTTTTTTTTTCTTTGTCACAGGTAGAACATACAAGTTTGGTATACCCTGGAGCGTACAGAAAAGTGTCTGTGGAGTTAAAGGTCATATAACCTTTTTTTTTTCCTTAATGCTTTTTGGAACTTTATCCTAAATAATATGCATCGTGCAGGTCCATGGATTAGCTGTTAATGCCCTTCTGAAAAGCGACCTGGTGAGTGAAATGGAAGGAGGCGGCTTTTTAGGATTTGAACATGGTTTAAACGATAATGGCAGTTTTGATGAGACCATTGGATGTGCTCAAGCATTTCGTGTCCTGAAACAATTGATTCAGCGTTGCTTGGATGATACGCGTAATTCTGGCAATATATATGCTGATTCCATTCTTCAACATCTGTCTTGCTGGCTCTGCAGGTATGATTATGTCACATCCTCACTTTATTCTTGACTTGTTAAATACCAATCAGTAATTTCATATTGCACGTAGCCCTTCCTCGAAGCTTCACGATCCAGCTCTCCATCTCATGCTTCACAAGGTTAATGACATTTAACGCCTTAAGATCTTGAGATTTGCGAGTTACATTTCACGGTCTTTTACTTTCAAGATTTCTTAATCGATTTGACAATCTTGCGGTTTTTATCAATATTGTAGGTCATGCAAAAGGTGTTTGCTCTGCTTTTGACTGATTTGCGGAAGTTAGGTGCTATAATAATATACGCAGACTTCTCAAAGGTCGTTATCGACACAAGGAGATTTGATCTATCTGCTGCTAAGGCTTATTGTGAAAGCTTGCTCACAGTGATGGGGAAGAGGTTGGTTTTCTTCATTCTCCAGTATATTCTATATATGACTCTAAATCTCTGATGGACTGTACTCATTTTCATGTCACTGGTTCTCATGCTTTGCCACCGACAGAGATATCTTTGAGTTGATCTTGCTCGAGCCGGTTCAGTACTGGCACTCGTTACTTTTCATGGACCAGGTTGGAGTTCTTAATTATGTCTTATACTTCCCTCTTGTATTATCTTTTCACCTGGATGGTTAAAAATTTTCGAACGAAGTTGCAACTTGCAAGGAACTCTACTAAAGTTCCATCTTCCTTCATCAGTTCTTGTGTCACCTTTTTCCTAATATTTTTCTCTCATTGAGACAAACCATTTCTTTAACATTGTAGTATAACTACGCTGGTATCCGAGCTACCGGTGATGAAATTTCACGTGGCAAAGTGACTATTGAACCAAAGTGGAGCGTTGCGCGACATTTACCCGAGTATATTCAGGTTTCCAGACAGATGTTCCCTAGTGTTCATTATTAAGCTGAGCGGAACACTCATGCATCTCATCTATCTTGGCAGGAGGATTTCATCATTATCGCTGCCAAGTTTATATTTGACCCATGGAAATTTGCATTAGAGAAGAAAAGGGGCAGTTCAGAGAGTTTAGAGGCAGAGATTGTAGAATATCTCAGGGAACAGGTAGTCTTAAAGTCAGTTTGCTTGGTTTATGTTTCATTCACTCAAAAAAATTTGTCTTTTTTTTTTTTTCACCTTATGCAGATAAGATCAAAGTTCACAAGCATGCTTGTTACAAAGGTTGGTGATATCAAGTCACACATGAAGGAGATAAACGTTTCTGGTCAAGCTCCCAAAGGAGATTACACGTTAGAATTTATACAAATTATCTCTGCTGTTCTAGCTCTTGATCAAAACGCCCAGCACTTAAGATGTTCTGGTATATATTCTCCAGCTATGTATATGATTTCATTCACCATTTACTTTTGGAAATCGGGTTCTTGAATCTATGTTTATCGGTAAAGCTAGCTAACTGATTTTGTTCTGTGTAGGTAATGAGAAAGTGTCTGTTGAAGCTAAAGAATGTGCTGCTGAAGCCGGATTTATCGATCCTGGTCCTTCCTTAATCTTACCTAACATGTGGCTTGCAGGTATTACTTGACTCTCTTGAAAGAGTAACCAGTAAGACAGTTGTGAAGCCTAGTGTTAATTTTGTTTTTCATTTCTTGTTGCAGCAACTGTGATGCCTACAGAGACCTAGATTTATGCAGAGACCCAGATCTCTTAACAGAGAAAGAATGGTCATGTCCGGATCCACAATGTGGGAAGATATATGACAGAGAGCAGATAGAGAATAGGCTTGTCCAGATGGTGAGACAGAAGGAGAGAATGTACCAGTTGCAGGATCTAGTGTGTGATAGGTGTAATCAGGTGAAAGCTGCTCATTTGACAGAGCAGTGTGAGTGTTCTGGATCATTTCGATGTAAGGAGAGTGGTTCAGATTTCAGAAAGAGGATGGAGATTTTCTTGGATATAGCAAAGCGCCAGAAGTTTAGACTGTTAGAAGATTGCATCTCCAGGATTTTATTTTCCACAAGCTGTTGACAGAACAATTATATAAACTTAAATAACAAAGTCAAAGATATAACTATTCTTTTATTTTTTATTTTATTTTTTTTTCTATTTATATTTTTAAAAATCTTTCTGTAATAAATTGAAAATACAGTATAACTTCCATACATTTTTCAATAAACTAATATCTTGGTAATCAATAGAATTTTACAAAAACATTAAAATCACCAAAATTTTGCAAAAGCATTAGCAAAAATGCAAAACATGGTTTATTTTGCAAAATATCCTTTTTAACGAAATATAATAAAAAAAATTAACTAAAAGTGGTAATAAATATAATATGATACAATATATAATCCTTTTTAAGTAAAAACAGATTCTGTACTTATAAGTGAAAAAGAAAAATCTTTGTATACCTAAAAAGGATTATATATATTATCACATTATAATCCTTTTTAGGTATACAAAGATTTTTCTAGAACCATCATCTTTATATGACTATTTTTAGTTAAATTTTAACTATATATAATCATAACCAAAAAAAGAAAAGAAAAACTAGAGTTATACTATTGATCGAAGCCTTCATCATTATATAAAGTATAAACTTTGTAACAAATTTAGATATACACCACAACATTTTTTCACCTAAGCCTTCTAAAATCCATAATCTTCATTCTTAAACCAAAGTTCCCAATGTCTTCCATCACCAATGGTACAACTTCTTCCCCTATGGATCCTAAAGAAGTAGAACCATCATCTTCTTCTTCTCCGTTGTCGCTACCACCTCTCCATGTACCATCTTCGTCTTCTTTGATATCACTACCTGAGGACATTATTTGTAGTTGCTTGGCTGGCATATCGAAATCATACTACCCAAAATTTTCACTCGTTTCCAAGAGTTTCAACTCTATCCTCTCTTCCTCAAAGCTCTATGAGACCCGGTACAGTCTCAAAACCACAGAAAGGTTCATCTACATATGCCTATGGTTTCCCACCCTTGAATCTTTTCGCTGGTTTAGTCTTTTGATGAAACCTAACCGAACCTTAACCGGTGACAAAATTAAGGACAAGGTAGAAAAGAAAATGTTGATACCTATACCATATTCTCAATCTTTACCAGCATCAAGATCAACTGTAGCCGTTGGTTCAGAGATCTACGTATTAGGTGGAACCAAGAATGACGAAGAGCCATCTTCCGCGGTTCGCGTTCTACATTGTCATGGTCACACTTGGCGTGATGCTCCTAGCATGATGGTTGCTAGAAAAGACGCTACTGTTGCGGTTCTCAATGAGAAAATATATGTGTTAGGAGGTTGTGACCCGTATGAATCTATAAATTGGGCTGAGGTATTTGACATAAAGACTCAGACTTGGGAGCCTTTACCAAGTCCTAGTATTGATGTACGTCGCGCTTTAATTAAAAAAATGTTTGAGTTTGAAGGAAAGTTTTATGTTAATGTTAGAGGTGTTAGAGGTGTGAGTTATGTGTATGTTTATGATACGGAGAATGGTACATGGGAACGTTGTGGAAGCGAGGCTAATCATTGGATGAAAGATAAGGCTTGTTGTGTGATAGAGAATGTGTTGTATTGTTATGGTTCTTTTGGGTTTAATTGGTATGACATGGAGAGTGGAGTATGGAGAGACGTCAAGGGTTTGGATGAAGTACAAGGTAAGTTTCATAGTAGTGGTGGTTTGAGAGTTAGAGGTGTGTTTGAAGCTAACAATGGTGGGAATGTTGTGATTTTTTGGGATGGTGTTGGGCTTCCTGGGCCTAATCGAACCCGGAAAAGGAATATTTGGTGTGCTGAGATTGCCCTTGAAAGACACAATGATGGAGAGATTTGGGGAAAGCTTGTGTGGATTGATAATGTTCTTACGGTTCCGTATTCATATGAGTTCAAACGTTGTCTATCCATAACGGTTTGATAACTTGTCGAGATTAATGGTTCTTGATTTCTCGAACAAGCTTATCGGTTTGTTATATGCTTTCTTTATTTACATTCCGTTTTTGTTACTTCAGTGTCTCTATGGATCTTTGCACACAAAAAAAAAGTCTCTATGGATTATGTTTTTTTTTTTGAACCAATAAAGAGTTGAGAGAACTAGTCTCTATGTATTCTCCAAATCTCTTATTCTATGTTCAAATAAACGACATGAGAAAACTAGTTTCCAAAGTATTTAAAGATTTTCTAAAGCTTTAGTGTTCAAATTTTTTAATGGAACGTTATTGGGCCTCAATGTCTATGTCCGTTATAACCTTTTTAATTAAAAGTAAGTATATAATATTCAACAAAATGGAATAGTTTCAACGATACAAAACAATCCAAACGTATTAGATTTAATCGCTAAGACGCTAACCACTCATCAATTTCTACAGTTTTTAAGCTAGTATTTTATTTTATTTTTCCTTTTCGACATTATATTATTGGTTGTGTTATGTCATTCCAACTTAGCCAAGCATGAAGCAACCTCTTGAAAGTGACTTTATACCTTATATTATCTAGTTTGTTATATATAATTCGTAATATGCGATAGACACTATTACTCTAATGCTAACACTAAACTATCTACACAAACATTATTTATATGTGGTCGGTTTGCCAAAAACTGATAGATTATAAACGAACATCTTATCTCTTCATTTTACATAAACAAAAGGTGTAGAAAAGAAGTGGTTGGTAAAGTTTTGCCTTTTCTTCTATGTTCTAAAACCTATGGACTAAATAAAGTTAACTAAAAAAATATATTACTTAAAAGTTAACAAAAGAAAGTATAAAATAAAACTCGTTAATTTTAAGGTGGCTGAGAGAACCTTAGTGTATGTATATCCTTGATGATTAAGGAAACAGAAAGGTAATTCAACTAAACTAGATCTATTCTTTGTCTTCTAATTTTCTTTCTCATTTTTCCTGTTTCGAACTAAATTTCACAGTTTTCTTACTAAATTAAGCATTAAAAAATCTTATGGAAACACCACACTGGTGTTTTAAGACATCCACATATTTGTTGATTATACGTGAGTGCCACCACCAAATGTTCTTATCTAGCTTGATGGTATACTGAAAATATCTGTCATTATATATTAATCAAAGAAAATTGGTTGACGTGTCGTTTTCCAAGTGAATACAAAATTTTTTTTTTCAAATCTCTTATATCATTAAATAAGTATATTTTTGGATAAGTATTAGTTTCTTAGAAAACTATATATATGTATTTTCATACTTCTCCATTTTCGAAAGTATTTAATATTATATATAGTTTTTCAAATTAGTAACCACTTTTACATGTTTTGAACATATTAATTAAAAGAAGAAACAAAAAAAAATCTACATGTCCTAAATAATAGTTAATTTTCGTTCATAATTCTCAGGTTCTTGAAAAAATGATTGTGTTATATGCCAACTGTTTCATTGATTTAACTGCATGAATTTCATTTATATTAAAAATACTCGTTAAGTAATAGAATGATAACAAAATTTGGTGGCTACATTAATGGTTCTTGTTGGTTCCCTATTTGAGTTGGGTCCATTATCCCTTGCCGTGTACGGAAACTAATACTCAACATAACATGCTCAAGGATAAAGTTTTAGTAATTGGAATGCAACTTCTCGATTTTCAAATGTTTAAAAATTTCTATATTATACATTCCAATTATTTTAAGACTAATAAATTAAAAAATTAATTTGTCATAGCTATGCGTTATATGTAAAATCAATTAACAAGATAATGTACTTTCCTTTTACTTTCATAAAAAGAGAAAAGTATACATTTTGAAGAATAACACGACGACACATAACAAACATACGAATACGTGGTCAAATACGATCAATCTAATGATGACTTTGTCTAATACACAAGCACACAGTCAATTCGACCAGACCGAAAGTAATCACAAGCACAAAGTAGTATCTATTGCTATAAAATCAGATTTTCAGTTAAAAAAAAAAAAAAACCGTTTTTCATATTTTTTTCGGGTAAAATATTTCCAATATATATCCTACGTACGACTTTATTTGGCATACGAAATTATAAGTAATAAAAAACAATAAGAAAACAAAATAACCAAATACAAAGAAATTAATGAATATCATTAGAAATTTGAATGTTTAATGTTTGACAAAAAGAAAAATCTCTTGAGTCAACAAAGAAAAAAATATTAATTAGATAGTCTTCATCAATCTTTCTCCAACTTCTTCTATTGTTGTTCCACCTTTCACCATTCCTTAATCTCCACTTTATCTCTCAAACCCGAATCCGAAAACCTCTCTTCACCAACTTAAAACCCTATTAACTAATTCCAACAATCAGATGATTCGAATTCAACAAGCAACTCAAGCCGTAAGATTCATCTCGGCAAAACAAGAACGATGATAACACATAAACAGAGAAGAACAGAGAAAAGTCTCTGTTTCAAACATTACTACAAATGGATCCTTTGTTTTTGCCTCACTCTCTATTTCCTTGCTTCCTTCTTTGTCGATCATGATCATCAAGACCATCCTTCTCCATCAAGCCCTCTTCTTACTAACCCTAAAACCAAGTTTCTTGCTTCTCGTGCCATGTTTGAATCTAAAATCCATGATCATACACTTGGATTAACACCTCACCGTCCTAATATCAGAACAGGTACATATACATGACTTTACTTCATGTTCTTTAACGTTGTTCTTGTAAAACTATCCCTTTGATGTTTTTTGCTTCCATGTTTTTATCTTTTTTACCATGGAACCAAAATTTTATGATTTACTTTGTGTAACTCCTAAAAAAATCATTATTCTAATGAAATATTTACATTCTTAGCAAAAACACAAAAAAAACTATCCGTTTGATGGCAAAATTATATATCTCTCTACACACATACCGGGGATTAGTTTAGGTTTCGGTCCATGATTTTTAGTTGTCCGCTCAAGTTGAATAGTCTTACCTTGTCATAACAATATTTTTGGTTGTATTAATTTTTCTTTCAGATGTATTCAACAATTTGAAAATCTACGTCTATGACTTGCCTTCAAAGTTCAACACAGACTGGTTAGCCAACGATAGATGCACTAATCACCTCTTCGCCGCGGAGGTGGCTCTCCACAAGGCGTTGCTCAGCCTCGATAAAGAAGTAAGTACCAAAGATCCATACGAAGCCGATTTCTTCTTTGTCCCGGTCTATGTCTCTTGCAACTTCAGCACCATCAATGGCTTTCCAGCGATTGGTCACGCCCGATCTCTCATCAATGACGCGATTAAGCTCGTCTCGACTCAATACCCGTTTTGGAATCGAAACAATGGCTCTGACCACGTCTTCACGGCCACACATGACTTTGGCTCTTGCTTCCACACCATGGTTAGTTCAAAAATGATTTGCCAAGTTGTATATACATTTATATATACTAAATTTTTTTTTTTTTTTTTTTTTTATGTTATGAAGGAGGATAGAGCAATTGCTGATGGAGTACCAAAGATTTTGAGAAATTCTATAGTTTTGCAAACGTTTGGTGTTACTTTTAAGCATCCATGCCAAGAGGTAGAGAACGTGGTGATACCACCGTACATCTCGCCGGAAAGTTTACAAAAGACTCAAAAGAATATTCCGGTAACTAAAGAACGAGACATTTGGGTTTTTTTCCGCGGCAAGATGGAACTTCATCCTAAAAACATCAGTGGACGCTTTTATAGCAAGTAAACAAATCTTATCTAACCTTTGTAATTTTTTTTAATAACTAATTCTTGAGGACATAAAAAAAAAAAAATCTAAAATTTTTACCATTTAAAACGTATACAAATATCGACCATGATTGAAATAATTGGACTACCATGAACAAATTATCTAAACTAATCTCTATGCCTAAACATAATTTATTTATTTGTTGAATTTACATATTTTTTTTATATCTATCAGGCGAGTAAGGACGAAGATATGGCGGAGTTACGGTGGTGACCGGAGGTTTTATCTCCAACGGCAAAGATTTGCCGGTTACCAGTCAGAAATAGCTCGTTCTGTTTTCTGTTTATGTCCTCTCGGGTGGGCACCGTGGAGTCCAAGACTTGTTGAGTCGGTGGCTCTTGGTTGTGTTCCTGTGATTATAGCCGACGGGATCCGTTTGCCGTTTCCTTCCGCCGTGCGTTGGCCGGATATTTCGCTTACGGTGGCGGAGAGAGACGTTGAAAAGCTCGGGGAGATTTTGGAATACGTGGCGGCTACTAATTTGTCAGTCATACAGAGAAACTTGGAGGATCAGTCTGTTAAGCGGGCCCTTATGTTTAATGTTCCTTCAAGAGAGGGAGATGCCACGTGGCAAGTTTTGGAGGCTTTGTCAAAGAAATTGAATAGGTCTTTTAGAAGGTCAAACTCTTTCTTGTTATAAACCACTGTAATTTTGACACGTGTATATTACTACTTTGAAAATTAAAAATTGAGATGCAAAATGTAGAACGTAGTTGCCAAAAAAAACAACCTTTATTTTTTTATTTTGCAAAGTAATCTTTAACTCCTAATTTGGATTGAGGTTTTTTTTGTGTTAGTTTTCACTAACTTCACATATATCACAATTTTTTTTAAGAGGTGTGAAAAAAATGCACCACACTTATAAAAAACCAGTAATCCGCAATTTTGCTGTAAAAAATACTAACATTTCTATTAGATATATTTTCAGTCCTAGGGTTTGGTTCAAATAGTACCACGGCGAGGTAGGTTTGGACATCGTTTTTTATGTTCATAAAATAGCAAGTCTCGCAAACAACCCATACGGATTACGGATTTTATCAGGTGGATTGCTGTTAAAAACACTTAACATTTCCAAGTTTTCACCTACAAGATTTGCTGTTAGGAAACCTTTTACAGTCCTCTGCTCTACCAACTAAGCTAATGACAGACTTGATTAAACTTTCTGCATCCACTTTCAAGAACCTAATTAGAACTTATCCCCATTACATTTAGCCGAAATTAAAGTATTTCCAACACAATCAATTGTTAAAAAAAAGATATCAAACAATTTGAGA
The DNA here is from genome assembly GCA_900406345.1 of Erysimum cheiri. Lineage (NCBI taxonomy): Eukaryota > Viridiplantae > Streptophyta > Magnoliopsida > Brassicales > Brassicaceae > Erysimum > Erysimum cheiri. Next base: position 8,291 of record OVAQ01001196.1, on the reverse strand, counting down.
TTGAAGCATCTATAAGTAAACTACAACATTAGACGCTATGATTTGTTGTGGAACAATTCCCCAAAGAAGCATTCTTTATACAAAACTGTCTCAGGGTTACAATTGCTGGCTGAAATTTTGATCTTAAAGGAACAACTGAAGCAACTCTCATGTGTTGAGCGTTTCGGTTGTGAGGCCGAGTTAATGTCATCCTAAGCATTTCTCCATCAAAGACCTGATTAACCATAGATGCTGCAATGGAAAACAAAAGCTTCAATGTAATGTAATCTTCTCAAACTTTTAGTAAAAGTGAATTGTGATGGTGTTTTACCAGCTGTAGGATTGAGCTTGGTGAAGTGAAAGAACTCATCAGCTGAACAACCAAAGAGAACAGTCGCAGCTCTATCAAAACAGATCACAGTTTTCACTGATGTATCTGTTGCTATAGACATCTGTTAGAAATTGACCAAACACAGATTCTTCAGAAAAGGTGTAAACTTTGAACTTCAATTTCTCTCAATCTAACAGTTCTTGAGAAAGGTGGAAACTTTGAACATCAATTTTTCAATCAAGAGTTTAACAGATTCACCAAAACTTGATTCTTGACATTAGATAAAACTACATTGTACAAAACCCAGTTCTAAATCCCTAATTCAGATACTGCTAAATCTAAATCCAACACTTTCAGATTGGTACAATATAAAACGAAAAGCCTAAAGGAAGAAGAAGAGGCAAAAGGGTTCTTACGAGAATTCGGTAGAGAAGTTTTGGTTCTTTTGATTTGCAGAATTTGCAAAATGAAGAAGAGATAAGGCCATTGTTATCTGAGGGAAGGACTCTCTGGCAGCGAGAACAAACTCTGTAGCAATAATCGGTGAGGTCGACGGCGAGTAACGTGCAAAGAACTGTTTCAGTCGCTTCCATTTTCTTTTACTTTTAGGGCTTTCTCTGGTTTTCATCAAACTTATTGGAAACATTTGGGCCGAGCTACAAAATTAGACCCAAATCCCCAAACTTATGTCAAGGAAGATTAAAAAAGTCCTCAACTTTATGACCGATAAAAGAGACAAAAGTTAGAGCTTTAAAATACAAGAATTGATCTTGTCATTTACTTCAGAATCCACAATGATAGTGTCATATAAATGACTTGATACACATAAGGGATATTCTCTAGAAAACCCAACACTTATGTGGTGAATCCTTGAGAGTTATTTCTTACAAATCATGTAGATGTTGCTTCTCATGTAGTGTCCTTGAGATTGTTATCTTTGATGTGTTTCTACTCGAAACCGAAAACTTATCCATGTAGATTCCAAGGTACGATATAAGCGGGTCGGTCCTTGCTTTGTCCACCACAAGCTTCAGAGACCGCGACTTAACCTTTGGAAACCGTAAAAGCCTTTTGTTCCCAACCGTTGTCCCGCTCACAACTCTCTCCCACTTTCCGCTTCCAATGTTCCGCGACTCGAGATGGAAAGACGCGACCCTCTGACCCATGTGGATCGGTTCTCGAATTTCCAACACATTGAAACTAACCGAATCTTGAAACTCTAAGTACAACTCCCATGCCCTCTGATTCTCCTCTGGTGCCCAGTACTTATCCAATCCCTCTTCCAAAACATTCTTAGAACCAAACTGCGAACTTTGCCCGCCACGAACACTGCTCGAGTTAACCACGCCTTTACTGGCGAGATTGTTCGAAAAAATGGATTTCTTCATCTCCCGGAACTCCTCAAGAACCTTAATGTCTTGTTCAGATATCAATCCTGAAGAATTAGGAGGCACATTAAGCAAGAAGAGACAGTTTCTTCCAACCGAGTTATAGTATATATCCAAAAGCTGAACCGCCGGTTTAGGCGACTCCAACGCGTGCCAAAACCAACCCGGTCGAATCGATACATCACATTCCGCTGGTACCCAATCTTGCCCAAAACCATCACCTTCCTGAGAATACCTACAAAACATCAAACAAATTCAAGTCCCTTCCCATAAAAGTCTAAACATTTAAGAGTAGTGACTTACAAAGGATCAGTGTCACCGATTTTCGCATTTNAATCGATACATCACATTCCGCTGGTACCCAATCTTGCCCAAAGCCATCACCTTCCTGAGAATACCTACAAAACATCAAACAAATTCCAGTCCCTTCCCATAAAAGTCTAAACATTTAAGAGTAGTGACTTACAGAGGATCAGTGTCACCGATTTTCGCATTGGTTCGGTTAAAGAGTGACCAACAAGTGGAACCAGCTAAACCAGCTTCATCACCGATCCACCGGACATCAGGACCGGCGTCAGAGAATATAACAGCACCAGGCTGAAGCTGATGAATCAAACTAAACCAAGTCTGNACCAAGTATCAAAGAAATATTCCATATCTTTCTCTCCTTCTCCTTTAGCACCATCTAACCAAACTTCTTTAATCTCTCCATACCTAAAAATAAAGATTCAATCTTTTTCAAAATTGGAATTGAAATCACAAACCCATTTGACTGATTTAAGATAAAGGAGCTTACTTTGTTAACAACTCAGTCATTTGACTCAGATAAAACTCATTATACTCCAATGTCTTGCCATAACTCTGATCATGTCGATCCCA
>OVAQ01001195.1:0-20074 GCA_900406345.1 Erysimum cheiri | reverse complement strand
TTTAACGTTTGTCCACGGTGTACCGCGGGTTAAGACCTAGTAATTAGTTGTTTGTGTGCGACTACTAGGAAAATTTAAGTGTTGGGTATATTTACACCATTTTAGAAATCATTTTATGGTTAAGCCCAACCCGTTGTTTTCGAGCCCAATGAATTAAGGTCTAACAGAAAGCAAATTCAATAAGGAATTCAAGATACCCAGTCATGTATCAGCCACTTATAATTAGACACGTTTGGAGTTCCGGTGGACAGAAATCAGAATGGATGTCCCAACCTAAAGGGCAAAACACGAAAAACGACAGCGTATCGTATTCGCGCACGTTCTTAATTACCATTGTCTTTTATTGTTTTAGTACCGAAGTCAAACAAACAAAATAAATATCGATCGCCACGTGTCAAATTACAGGCGCTTCTGAGAAGGATAAAATCTCGGAGGTTCCCGGTCTCAGAAGGACGTGGAGACGAAGCAGGAGACGAAAATATCAAATTCTTTCTAACCGCATATTAAAGACAGATCTACGACTTTCCAGAGAACCAGCCATGGTTAATGTGAAAGATGAGCCACGCGCTTCTGTTGAAGGTGGATGTGGTATTGCCGACGGTGATGGCGGCGCGGCTGAGATCGGCGTTAACGGCACCGGATCTGTAGTTGAGAAATCGATTCACGAAGCTAGGTATGACTTGTGTTTTAACTTTTTAAACATTGCTGGTTTTTTTGTTGTTGTTAAAGTTGCTGTTGAATCACATGGTTTCATCTGATTCGAGTCTAGTTCTGGAAATTGTTTGTCGTTGATGATAAGTAACATTTGATCAGCATTCTTAATTACATTAGGATGCATATATAAAAAAGGGTGTTAAAGGATTGGTTGCTATGTAGGGAAAGTAATCTGTTTTTATCATTGTGTTTGCATCTGAGAAAGGAAATTATATTCATATATGATAGTATTAGTATATCGTACAAGGCATCTTTCCGTCTTTGTTGTTAATGGGTTTTAAGTTAAAAGTCTTGTGTGTGTGCTTTTAAGTTTTGACAATGTGGATTTGACATGGATGGGTTACTGTTTAGTTGGTTGCTAGAACCACTAAATCACTTTAAACACTAAATGGCATTCATCATTTTCATCTCTTGCCTTCATATATATACTGACTAATGCCATTGTTAGCAGTCACAGTATGTGGAGAGTTTATTCCTAGATATTTGATTATTCACAATGTTGGACTTGGATCAATAGTCCATCTTTATAGTGAGGTACAGGTTTAATGGATTTTCTGCTATTGAAGGTCCACGGAGATTCTACCCTCTGAGCCAGACGCTTCAACGCTCCTTCCATCTCAACTCACTATCTTCTTTGGTGGGAGTGTTACTGTGTTTGATGGACTCCCAGCGGAAAAGGTTAGTTCCATTACAGCAAATGCTGCTTTTTGTTGTCTGAAAAGCTCAGAGTTCCTGTTCTCACTGTCATCCACGCTTTTTAGGTTCAAGAAATCCTCCTTATTGCTGCTAAAGCAATGGAGACAAAGAATTCCACGAGCATTAGTCCTGTCCCATCGCCAGTACTGAACAGAGCTCCTTCTTTCTCAAGTACATCCAATGTAGCTTCACCAGCTGCACAGTCATTTTCCATTCAGCCAATTCCGTTTTGCAGATCCGCGGCTGGTCAGTATTCGATTCAACTGGTTACAGTAATCTTTAAACATTTGAAAATGGTTACTCTCACTAGTTTCTTACAAGTTTGTTGCCGATTCAGATCTACCTATTGCAAGGAGGCATTCACTTCAACGATTCCTCGAGAAAAGACGGGACAGGTATGCATCCTTTATAACTACTCTCCATCCTTCTCCATCTCACTGGAAATTCAATATCATCTATTTTAATACAGTGCTTATTGATATGCCTGAGAGAGACTTGTAAAGACAGATTAAGCATAATCTTTACCTTAAAAATTGCATCTAACAGCAACATTCACCTTCTTTATCTGCAGATTGGTCAACAAAAGCCCTTACCCTATTTCAGACATGAAAAAGACAGATGTCCCAACAGGCAATGTCTCTATCAAGGAGGAATTTCACACTGCTTAGCAGAAGATCAAACCTCAAGGCGACAATAAGCTTTAAGCAAACTAAATAAAACCTTATGTTAATATGGTTAATATGATAATCTATCATGTATGCTGCTGCTGGTGTGTTGTATGATTGTGTCTGTATAGGTTTGTTAGACGAACCGAAGATATGTTTTTATGTCTGCAGTGGTCAGACATGTTTGTCATTTTTTCATCTACTGAAGAAACTATTGTTGTTTTAGTAACAGAAGAATTAGTAACTCTTTGATATTATGTTATGTTCAAGATATAACTGTGTATAAAGTAATGAAGTATGTGTTGTTGTTATAAGCTTTCATACAAAACAAATCGACCCTCTGTAAAATAGGATTTATAATTGTGAATGATGAACAACAAATGGGAGATGTAAAAGAAAAAAAACAATGGGACTGTGCCATTAAAGATTTAAACATACATATATTCACCACCGCGGACAGCATTCTCTGCACCTTTCCTCTCTTCCTCGGCCTCTTTCTCCCTCTCTTTCCAGTTTTCATATTTCTGATCGTCTGTTGGTAACTCATGGCGGCATATAGGGCAAGAGTTATGCTCGTCCTGCCAAAGACAATTTGAACATAAGCTTTTTGTTCTTACTAACCCATAAGCTCAAAAGAATGTTTTTTAATTTTTAGTTTACCAGCCAAGGCTTTAGGCAAGGAGGGTGAAATGTGTGCTTGCATGGCAGCTCCTGCATTTTATCGCCGATTACCAGATTCTCCTTGCAGATGCAACATTCTGCCTCTGCTCCGAACTTTTTGAGCAATTCCTCGCTGAAAACAATCACTGGAAGTTTCTCTACAACTTCTTTACTTGCCGGTGGAGCTCTTGGTGGTCCACCATCTTCTAGTATCTGCATAGAACACATCATATATATATATACATTTTTCAATCAGGAGGCTAGGGAATAAAACATTTCCAATACCATATTAGAGGTTAAATACTATCGATACAGAGGGAGAGAAATAGCCAGCCATGTTGGAACCAAGTGGAGAAACCAATTTGCAAAAAAACAACACAAGGGTAAAAAGGCGGTACAAAAATTGCTTTCATCTCATCAACAGGTGAAGAATCTCGTTTTATTAGCAATGTGTGATTATACGGCAACTGCGTCATCTAAAACTAGCAAGGAAGAAAAGAAAAGGCAATACATCTGGGATGATACTGTCAAGACCATTGATGAGTTCTTGCATCAAGTTGGCAGTTTCCCCAAGAGTGTTTTCAGCAGGACCATTAGAGGATTCACCAGAAACGATCGAAGCGAAAGCAGACATGAGATTTTGCTGCACTAGCCACTGAGGCTGTGGCGGCTCACGATCAACCGTTAGATGTCCTTCAAAAAGATAACCTGGAACAAATCGCAAGAAAAATTAAATCATCCCAGATCTTTTTCAGTTAAGACCACAAAAAGCCAAACTAATGTTTCACAAACCTTGTGAGCTCTCGGTCGGCTGATTATCTACTTCGCTTAACTGCTCCTTGGCTTGAGCAATGCAAGATTTCAAGTGTTTCTTCTCGGAAGCATCAGATACAAGTCGCTCAGCCTCCTCGAAAAGGCTCAGTCCCGCAACCCAAAATCCAGTAGCTGTATATCTTGTCTTAAGAACCGTTGCTACACGAGATACAACTATATAGAACTGCAATGGCCATCAAACACAAATTGTGTCACCGAGGGTAACTAAACAAACACACATCGGAATATCGGATCAATTTCAGATCCTTGACACGAATCATGAGAAAACAATAAAAGAAAGATATTTAATTCCTAATTCAATCCTAAAAAGTAAAAGACACGATCAAACATAAGCAATTAAACATTCAAATCATCGGTAATTCAACATGACCAGCATTAACCCTAAAATTTTGAGCTATTTTGAAATCTGTTGGTTCCGAGAATTCTATTCTAACAACAAACCAACCTGTTTACGGAGAGAAGGAGAGGAAGAAGTGTAGTGATCACGGAGAAGATTATGAATGGAACGAACGGATGCTTCGAATTTCAGCTTTTTGTTGAGCTGTTTCTGAAGATCATCAAGTTCAAGCTTCAAGCTTTCTTCGGAAGGAGACGGTGAAGACGATGCATCCATTACGGTTTTGTTTCTAAGAGTTAAAAAGAAGATTTCGGGGTTATGAATGAATTGGGGATTTTGTAAGAATGATGAAATGAAGAAGAAGAATCTCGTCTTCTGGGATTTTTGTAGGAGCCGAGTTTTCTTGATCAGGAGGAAAGGACGAAGTCGGTTGGGTCGAATCTGCTACGGTTTTGCTTAATCTAGACATCTAGTTCAGTTCAGTTTGGTTTGGTCCGGTTCGAAAATACAATACTAGGAAACAATCGTTAAAACCGTTGACCGCGGTTAAGAAAAATGGATAATGTGCATTTGACAATTTTTGTTTCTAAATTCTAACTAAGGTGTTAATGTTCAATATGAGAAACCGATCCATCCAAATCAAATTAAAACAATTGATCCAAAAGTGGATATGTGAACGTGAATCAAATTGGACTTTTACAAATCATATACTATGTTTGAAGTTTATCAATTCTTCCAAAATTTATAAAGACTATTTTACAAATCCGGTGACTGTAACCCATTGGTTAGGGGAACTCTTCCAAGACATTACACGTTCTAACAATGGGATGAATTATCTTCATTTGATTTTTTGGAGTGTAAACTGTAAAGCACAAAGCCTCTGGACATTATAGAACATTAATTCTGAAACTAAGCATTTTCAATAACAAACGCACGATAAAACAAGCACTAGCCATGCTTGAAGCTCACGGTCATCATTCTCTTGACGTGAAGATGAATAAGCTTTGCATGGCCAAAAAACATTGACACAAAAAGAAAGTCCATAGATTTACTCAATCGACTTTTAAGTTAAACCACACGAACTTAACAGAGAGAAGAGGTTTTGATCCTATCCCATATTTGAGGTGTATGTCATAATCTGGTGATTACTCATATCATATTCCAAAACAACAAAAAACAAGAGAAGCATCTCAACTCATGGCAAGCTACAGAAGCAGTAGAAGTGAAGCATAGCACCAACTCCATAACAAGCTCACTTCACCTTCCAATTTCTCAAGTCTTTCTGCGACCAACACGGGCAACAAACCCTTGTTTGATCTGAGTTACAGATCGTTGGGATCCACACTGCAAAAAGAAGCACCTCATTCGTTAATCACATTTGCAAATTGAAACATAGAAGATTACTACGCATAGCGAAAAATAATCAACTCATTCATTTGATCAGGCGATGTAGACAAAAGGTATCAACATCATCACCAGCCTCATATTGACTCTTCAATTAAGTAAGAGATGTATATAATTCACTAAGAACAGTATGCCCCCTCATGAGTTTATCCAAGAGTGGTTCACTTGGTATCAATTACAAGACAAAAAGCATAAGACTATGTGAGGGTAATTAATTCGATTATCACCAGCCCTCTCTGACATTATTATTAAAAAGAATTAATACACGATCAAGGTTTTGGCTTGTGAAAAGCATGAGGAGTAGACAATGACATGCATAAGCTTCTCTTAAATTTCCATTTCTCCATCATTACATGATAAAAATGATGTAGGCAAGGAGATTTTAATACTTAGTTGTGCAGAAAGCCAGAAAGCAAAACAGAAACAAAGGAATGCATATCAAGATAAAAGACTAAAGAACAGAGTTATACCTTTTCACATCTCAGAAAGAAGAGACGATTTTCCTTTGAAAGAATTGTGTCTGGGCTCTTGCAACCAAGACAAATGACGTACTCGGCTGAGAATAACACAAGCGATTAAGAACTCCAAACTGATATTCTTTTATGACAACTCAAATTTTAAGACTATAGAGAAAGTCACTTACTGATATATCGCCGCAAAATCCCTTCAAAATTCTTAGGTGCAAACCTTCCCTTAACAACCAACCTTTGCTGCCCATCAAGAGAACCACTAGTACCCAACTCAGCAAGCAAGAAAGTCATAACATGATCTGGTTGACGATGCATCCTGTTTTTTTTAATGCAGATAAAAACATGTCATACAGTCATCAAAATCAATAGGTATTATTACTCATGGTTAAACGAACAAGTTTGAAGAAGATGATAAGGGCTTTGTTCATACGTCTTGCAAAGGTCCATGAAGTTGACAAACACTGTCTTCTTTGTCCCCTCACGAAGAACTTGAGGAGGCCTCATAACTGTACGACGCCTATCTCCAGCAAGCTCCGGATTATTTTCACGGAGAATGTTAAAGACTCTACCAAGAAGCTGCAGATATCTCATATAAGTCCCGTCAGTAAAAACATGTGGGAAGGAAGGATTTTTAAAATGTATACATTGACTTGAGGACCAAAAGATACATATTTATCATAACCAAAGAACGTTGTAAATCAATGAGGTTAAATGCAAAAAAACAAACATCAAAATGTACTCACCTCGTCATATATGTAATCTCTCTCACTTCCCTCCCAGGGGTAACGTTGCTGCTGAATATCTATTCCTTCTTCCCCCTCTTCCTCATCATTAGCAAGCTCTGCAATATATTCTCAGTAAGATTTAAACAGGAATATGTTCCAGCCGAGTGAAACGGTTAATCAGCAAAAAAAGGAACATAAAAATACCATCCAAATCTTCTCCAGCATCGACAACTTCATCGTTCAATATGCTTGATTCAACCTAAGCATCAAACAAAAACAATGTGAGGCACAGAATCATCCAAAACACAAGTTAAAAGAATTTTAAAAAAACTTAGAAGGCACAAAACGTTAAACACTCACAGGCTTCTTCTTCTTTTTCTTCATTCCAGTAAATGAACTCTCAATACCATCATTCACTGCAGTGAAAAAGGAATTAGACAAAGTAACACAAAATACCATTGAAAACAAACAAAACGTTTAACAGCACAGAAACTATTGATCATACTTGGCAATGAATCAGATTTCTCAGTCTGTGAAGACTCTGCTATGTCCTCAACAGGATCCTGAAGGACAACTTTCTTCTTCTTTTTCTTCTTGGATGGATCAAAAGGTGCGAGCTGCTGCAAAACGATAACCAAAACATAGAACCCATACAATCATGACTTTATCATACAAAAAACGAAACCCAAATCGATATGGGTAACTTGAGCCATATCGTTAAGAAACAGAGGATCCCTAATTTACAAAAAAAAAAAAAAAAAAAACTTACTTCCTGCTCTTCCTTAATGATCTCATTGTTTTCATCAGCCATGACTGCAGCTGAGATAAGAAAAGAAACACAAATTCATTAGAATTAACAGAAGGGATATGAAAATCTGTAACACCGATATCACAGGCAATCCCGAAATTAGGGTTTCTACATCAGAACGATAATCACAACGCAACGAAACCAAAACTAGATTCAGAATAAATTTCGATTCCCAAAAATATTCAAAACGACTATACCCAGATAAATCTAGGTCAAGGCTTCAAAATAGACAAAGGAACAGCTAGGTTTATCAATCTGTATGCTCAAAGACGATTCGCTTAGAGATGGACAAAAGAATTCGAAAAGGAATCAAAGAGAGAGCTCACCAAGGATGTTAAAGCGCTAAGATTGGTGTAAGGAGTAAAACGGAACAAAGGTTGCTTTGGGAGGAATCTAGGAGATAGAGTAAGCGGCGCAGATGTGTTTTTAATCTGAGGGTTAAAACTTAAAAGCTTGAAGCTCTGCCTTAAGATATTCTGGTTCCTTCTCTTTAAAAGCTAATCGATGTTATCGGTTTTCTTCTATTTGGTTTCTGTGAATTGCTTGATATTAACCGGTTAAATTTAACCGTCGTTCGTCCAAAAATATAGTCCCAGAATAACTTTTTTCTTTTTCTTTTTTATTCAATAGTAATAAAATCTCTATAAGTTAAAAACATATTTTCTTTTTATTTTATTCTATAAATTAACTTTGACGTTTATTACTTTATAAATATAAATATTAGTAACTTATTAGATTAAATGAATTTTTATCAAATTGATATTTATTTCTTAAAAATGTTTGAAAAGTAAAATATATAGAATGTAAATGAAACTAATAAAGAAAGATATCTTGCATGTATTTTTTTAATATAAATTACTAAAATTATATTATTGTAATCTCAACAATTAAATTGGATATCTCATATCTATATATCTACTTTTTCTACAACATCAATCTTGTAATAAAATAAAAATATATCTTAAATTTAATCTATTTTGTTAGATAGCAAATGTACAAAATATTTATATATATATATATATAGTTTTAAATATGAACTATCTTTTCAAGAGTCCTTTAAGCTTATTCACATGCAGATTTGTTTCCTAATTTTAATAAAAACATGAATTTAAAAATAATATATATTAATAAAATTTAGTTTGAATATCTCCTCCATATCAAGAAAAAGGGAAGAAAGACAAATCTAAATACAAAAATACTGATGTATAATTAAGAGAATATTTTTGACAAAAAAAAAAATTAAGAGAATATTTTTGAAAATATTTTTTTTTAATAGAAAATTAAAAGAATTTTTTTTCTCAAGATAAAATTTAAAAATTAGTTTAAGCAATACATGATATACAAAAAAAAATTTGAAAATTTTCATAGTCTTTTATTAGTAAATTTATTAAAATTATTTTGACAATTGTTAAAAATAATAGTAAATCATTGTACCAAAAAACTTTTCATAATACTAAACTTTAATATTATTATATACCAAAATTAGATATTATTATTATTTCTTCGATTTTTGTTTAAAAATTTAAAACTAAAATTTAGCCGCATAACATCTAATTTTTTTTAAGTGAAAAAATTTAGATATTCTTATTAAGTAATAAGTATCTCGAATTCATATTTACAGTGACATAACGGTTGTGAAGTGATCTTGGTCTAGTGGCAAAGTCCACAGAAGACAGACACCATCACACCAGGGATCGAGTCCCCGACTCTACAATTTAATTGTAGAAATTAGGCTAATGGGCCGGCCAGTTGTGTCCCAAATGTTGAAAAAAAAAAAAAAACAAAAGTGACATAACGGTTAAAAATAATCGTATATTTAGAAACTCTCTTGGTTTCTACATTGTTTAATTTTATCAAAAAATTTCGAATATACGAAAATCAAAACCCTATTATTAGTCAACCCTAATTCATGACAAATAAAGTAAAGAAAAACTCTTCCCAAATTGATACCAGACCCATACTCAAACCTCTGATTATATATATATAAGTAGGCTAAAATCTGATGTTCCAAAATGTAGAGAGTGCTAAATAGAACTTTGTTGACCCCAAATACTATCTTTCCCTCCTAATTCCTTAGGGTTCCTCAATTTTCCTCTTCACCCAAACAGACCCTTATTTCTCCTCTCTCTCTCTCTCTCCTATCTTTCCCTGTACGTTTTATTCCCTTTTCCTCCACGTGGATTTGCAGCAGACAAAAAAAAATTTGTTGATGGGTTTCTCTTTTGCATCCAGATTCCAGCCTTCAATTCGGCAATTCAGCATAAAAAAACCCTAATTTCTCGACTTTTATATGCTCTTGCTGATCTGGGTCAATCAAGGGAGTGTAGTGCGTTCAAGTGTTGGCAATGTCGGATGACATGGTGTTGCATTTCTCCTCGAATTCTTCTAATCAGTCGGATCACTCTTTGCCCGACAAAATCGCCAAGCTTGAGGCCCGCTTAACCGGCAAGACCCCTTCTTCTGTGAAGCCATCACAGCAGCAACAACAACAGCAGCAGCAGCAGCAGGTCTCTGTCTGGTCATCTGCTTCTGCCGCGGTCAGAGTCGTGACTTCCGCACCGCCTGGATTATCCGAGACCTCTATCAGTGATTCCGACGACGAGGTAGCTTCGCACTTTTGCAAAAAAATTATTCAAATTTTTGTTATTTCTATGCTATGATTCTTGTGCATCTTAGAGTTTAAGCATCGTTGGTAATTGAATTATTCCACTTGTTGTTAATCTCCTTATCCTCTATAGCTCCTTGTATTGATCGGTTTGTGCCTAACAAAAACTGATCAAAGTTATATGGCATTGTGGATGCGGTTTTTATCGTTTCTTGAACAAGATTTACGGTCCTTTTTTAGCTAAATCTTATTCTCGTTGTTACTGTCTCAGGATACAGGAGATTTCCTAATCCGAGCAAATACCAAAAAGCGCCAGAAAGTTCAAGAGTCTATCAACTTCGGTGTTGTTGGTCATGCTGAGGTATTGATATTTAATAAAGATCTGGTGTATGTTGTTTAAGGGTTCTATGTGATATTGAATAAACTTACTATGATGTAAGTTTTGTCTCCTCATAATTCTTTTTAACTTATGAAGAATGATGTTGAATTGAAGCCTCAAGAGGCAGCATATGATGGAAGGAAAAATGATGCCGAGTCCAAGACAGGCCTTGATGTAAGTAAGAAGAAACAAGGTCGAGGTCGGGCTACATCAACAGGCAGAGGTCGTGGTTCTAAAACTAATAATGATGTGACAAAATCTCAGTTTTTGGTTCCACCAGTATCAGCTGGAAGTCAACTGGATGTCTCTGACCAAAAGGTTAATACTATTTCCTTTATATTATCTTACATGCCACCACTCTTCTCATCATCGAGGATCTATATATATAAGACTTAATTTCATTGACAAAACGTGGGCACGAGTTTGATGTTCTTAACTGAAGTAAAACCTACTAATTGGCCTATGTTAACAAATTAAGCAGGACAAGAAAGAATTATGATACGTTTTCCCACTTCTTTATTGGAGTGAATCTTTATCTAGATTTGCATTGATATTGGCAACCAGACGTAGTTTATCGTTGAATATTTTATTCTTCAGGATTTTAGGCCTAATGGACAGTCCAGGAATGGTGAATGCTCTCTCCACGATGTAAGTTTCTCCTATACTGTCCTTTACAGTGTAATATCGGAAAAATATGTTTTTGTTTCAGTGTCTAGGACTTATGTGCATCTTATAAGTTGGTTAGAATAAGTGAACAAGATTATTATACTACAATGAAACCTCACAGTTATATCTTTCGTTATCTACTATTTTGTTCCTTGTTTATATATCAGGAAGACGTGGCATCTCTGCGTGCAAAAATCGCTGTGCTGGAGGAGGAATTGTGTAAATCTCGACAAAATTCTTCTGAGTATCACCACCTTGTCAGGAAGCTTGAGAATGTATTGTGTGAATGTCTTTCAGATTTTGCCAATCTTGCTTATGCTATTACCATTTTTGTCTATTCCCATTGCCCTGCCCTGCTAATAACCCTAATACTGATCTTTGCAGGAAGTAAAAGATCTAAACGATCAGGAACAACAAGGGAAGCAAAAGGTAGGTAAACTTTTGTTTCCGTGTCCTAAAAAGGATTTTTGAGAAGTTTATGATCTTTTTTTTAGCTTTACCACCTACTATAGCATGGTTACTTTTACTATTATCAATGATTCTGGGAGAATCATAGAGTAAGAAACATTTTTTCTCTATAAGAAGCATGGTAGTTCTATCCTGAGAAAGGTAAATCATGGAAAGTCTCCTGATTTGCTTAGAATGCTTACTTAATTTAATGATGGTGCTGCTGCTAGAACTGAAATATCTGTGAAGGCTTGGATCTTGCAATTGTCTACGTCACATATATACTCCATTTCCAGTGAGCTCTTTTCGTAAAGCATTTATTAATTATTAGTATTTCTTTAGGTAAAAATAATAGGCAATCTATTGTGGATAAGGTCGATTTTTAGGTGCATTGAATTTGGAACCAAACTGTAATGAATAAGAATCAACATATTTAACAAGTTTTTGAATACGAACTAGCTATCTTCATATTAACTTGTTATTTAAATTGGCAGAAACTTTTGCACATCCGCTAGCAATATTCGCGTCAGTGCAATGAAGAAATTATCAATATTCTGTGGCTGCTTCTCTCTGATATTCTTAATTACTTACATTCTTATGCAAATCATGCGGAATTATTTGGTCTAAGCGAACAGTGCACTTGCTGCAAGATTTGAACCTTTCTTTTTCTTGATGCAGACAACTAAAGTAATCTCTGACCTTCTCATATCTGTTTCCAAAACTGAGAGACAAGAAGCAAGAACGAAAGTCAGACATGATTCTTTGCGGTTAGGCAGTGTTGGTGTTCTCAGGTCTGCCATGATGTATTCATATGAGTTCTTATGGTCTTATTATTTATCCAATATATCTTTCATATCTGTGATCATTTACACAAGTATTGAGGATATGTTTAATCTTTAACGGGGAGGTATAATAAACTACAAATTTGCTTTCAAGTAAAATCATTAAACCAACTTGAATAGAGTTTTATATAGAAGTTATTTTCACATTTCTCTATAACCCACAGCTCTCTTCTTTGCTAGGTTGCATAATTAACTTGGTTTGTGATCAAAATTCATTCCATCAGCTGTGTGGCTATTTTGGTGATTTCAGGACAGGAACAATCATAGCTGAGACATGGGAGGACGGACAAATGTTGAAAGATCTGAATGCTCAACTTGTAAGTTAAGCTGTGTAGCGAAGTATTTTTATTAAACTAATATCAATAATCCTTGAAGTAACTGTTTTGATTTTTCTATAAATTTGCAACGAGAAGAGACAATTGCTGGAAACCAAGGAGGCTATTGAGAGACAAAGAAAGTTCCTTAAGAAACGACAAAATGGTGGTATGTTACCCCAATCCTTCTTAGTTTGTCAGTGAATCCGCGATCTCATGTGATGTATGTTGTGCTTTTTTCCTCGTGCAAATTGTTGTGATAGCACTCTTGGTTTTTCCATTTGGCTGTAGATAAGAGTGACGGAACTGACACAGAATCAGGAGCACAGGAGGAAGATACCATTCCTGATGAGGTTTACAAGTCTCGTCTTGCTAGTATTAAGCGGGTATGTTCCTCCTTGCATCATCTCCGCTTCTTGTTCCTTAATGTTGATTGGGTTCTGGTTTTGTATCATACATCTATTGATTTTACCTTTCAGGAAGAAGAAGCTGTTTTGCGTGAGAGAGAAAGGTACACATTGGAGAAGGGGCTGCTTATGAGGGAGATGAAGCGCATACGAGATGAAGATGGTTCTCGTTTCAACAATTTCCCAGTTTTGAATAACCGATATGCTCTTCTAAATCTTCTTGGTAAAGGCGGATTTAGTGAAGTCTACAAGGTCAGAACATTGATAGATACTACATTCTTTTTCATGTGAGACATATTTTGCAGTAATTTGATGTTACGGATTTTAAGCAGGCATATGATTTGGTGGATCATAGATATGTTGCGTGTAAGCTTCATGGTTTAAATGCTCAGTGGAGTGAAGAAAAGAAGCAAAGTTACATCCGCCATGCCAACAGGGAATGTGAAATCCATAAAAGTCTTGTGCATCACCACATTGTTCGGCTTTGGGATAAATTTCATATCGACATGCATACATTCTGCACCGTTCTGGAATATTGTAGTGGTAAATCAGAATTCTCTGATTGCTTCGTAGATAAAATGAGGATATCATTCTGGAGTGCAGTTCTCGCTCTTATGTTTTGAATTTCTAATGCAGGAAAAGACCTTGATGCTGTTTTAAAGGCAACACCTAATCTTCCTGAGAAAGAAGCGAGGATTATCCTTGTGCAAATAGTTCAAGGCCTTGTATATCTGAACAAAAAGTCACAGAAGATAATCCACTATGATCTGAAGCCTGGTAATGTTCTCTTTGATGAGTTTGGAGTAGCAAAAGTGACTGATTTTGGTCTAAGCAAGATTGTGGAGGACAATGTTGGTTCTCAAGGAATGGAGCTTACTTCACAGGGAGCTGGAACATACTGGTGAGCAATCTAGTTTTGGTCCCCGTGATATGGTCTCTTAATTTTAGTCTCTCCTACTTCTGGCCATCTTATAGCTAACAAGGTTCTATAATTCAGGTACTTGCCCCCTGAATGTTTTGAGCTTAGCAAAACTCCTATGATCTCATCAAAGGTCAGTGATTTGTCAACGATTTCATAATCAGATTATGTTATAGAAGTATAGAAGTTGTGTCTTACCAAATTGTGTTGAAATTTCAGGTCGATGTATGGTCGGTTGGTGTTCTGTTTTACCAAATGTTATTTGGGAAGCGACCGTTTGGACATGACCAAAGCCAAGAAAGGATACTAAGAGAAGACACAATCATAAAAGCCAAGAAGGTTGAGTTCCCAGTAACAAGGCCTGCCATATCAAATGAAGCGAAGGTAAATGAGCTGTGCCGATCTTAAACCTGATTTATAGTAAAGTAGTACTAAATGGTCATGAAACTGTATCTCCATGTTCTCACTGTTGCAATTTCTGCAGGATTTGATTCGACGGTGTCTAACATATAACCAAGCAGAGAGGCCTGATGTACTAACAATGGCACAGGATCCATATCTTTCCTACTCTAAGAAATGAGAGTGTGTAGTCTTCACAAAGAAACCAGAGATACCAAGGACCAGATCGTAGAGTTTTCTTTTTGGTATAGATTATAAAGCTTTTGTTTTGTTTTGTTTATCTGAATAATTTATCTCCCGGCCCCTTGAACCATATTAATTTCGGGTGAATTTAATTTGTCTATCTTCCTTTTATTATGTAACATATTATGTATATCCTTGATGTTTTTGAATACAAGAACATGAGCTGAAAGTTGAAAACAGGCTAGCTCTCAGTTCATTTTTGCGTGTCGACTTCTCACTTCTCAGCTTAAATAAAGACAAGAATGTGATCAATGAAAGTAAAAAAAAACGAAGATTGGAAACCATTGGTCTGCAAGCAAGTACTACAAGACAAAAGTCTACTTATCCACTCACTGCCACAAAAAAAACTAACACTTCTTCGTCTATGGCTCTATCCTTTGCGTCTTCAACTAGATTTCCCAAAATGCAATCTAGCCTATGGTACAATGGATCCTTCACGCCACGAGTCACTGTGAGATGTTGTGAAATCTCAAACGAGCCTCCACGACCGAAATCGAAGCTGCAAGTGGGATCACCAATCATCATCGTGGAAGCCCCCAAAGTTATAAAAACGGCCGCTTCAATGCCTTGCCTTAGGGCTAACTCTGGCTTGGTCAAGCCTGGCGATGTTGGAAGGTCTTCTTCTTCTTCTTCTTCTTCATCCAAATTCTTATTTTTTGGTATAACCTAGTAAATATTAGGACAAGACTCAGAATAATCATTTACAAGCCGTGTTTTCTTGCCAGTTAAGACGTTACAATATACGTTCTTGTGTACACTTTGTCAGAATGTCAGATATTACTTTGAGAGGAAATTTGATTGGAATTTGTAACATAAAATTTACTCTTTAGTATCTGAATGTATCATGTGGATTCCGTAACTTTAGATCATTAGAATCACAAAAAATCGCATCTTATGATTACTGTCATAGTATTGATTAACATAACTCAAATATTTGAGCTCTAGGGAGATTGATCAATTAGTCTTTGGCTTGAACAATTTTGTGAGTCCTCTACATATCGCGCGCGCACCCATAATAAAAGCAACTTATCTATATTCAATTTATTTGTAAAACTCATCGTCTCCTTGACCAGGACTTTGATGTTTTCTAAACTTTTTTTGCAAAGTACGAGAAATTGAATTAGCTTTATTTACTTCTTTTTTTTGGTTGCAGAATCGTGTCGAGAAAACCTAAGGATTTGTGGGCAGTTCGACTCTCCATTGGAACGTATCTTTTAGATGGTAAATATTTCAAAGCTTTAGAGCTTGAGGAAGGAACTAGTGATTGAGATCATGTCTCACGTAATTTTCAGATTTAAGTTTATATAGATATTTTTTTCTTCTTAATAACTAGTCTCTCTAAAATTGCTTAAGCATATCAAATATAATTCAAGTGTCAAAACTACTAAAATTTCAGCTGTCTAAATGCCTTTTTTTATTAAAATCATGTGTTATGGGTTATATGATTTATAACTATTAGTTTAAATCATCCGTTATTCAATATTAAAGATTTGGATATGGATTTGATTTCATATTAGATTTGAATGGATTTGAAAATGTATTTCAGTTAAAAATAGAGAGGTTGAAATCCTAACTCCAACCATGTTATTTTGGGTGAATTTGCAAAAAAGGAATATATTGGCAATTTCTATTTTTCAAAATGCATATGTCACCTAGGAAAACTTTTTCAATAATAAGAACAAAAAAAGAGAGATTCAAGGATTGTACTTGTAGCAGTCTTTTGATAGCTTCCCATACATTATTATTTTTTTTTTTTTTCAGTCTCTCTTTGTTCAGCTGAGGAGAGATTCGATTGATAGATCATAGATGAGGACGAGATTATTTCTTATTTAATATGCTATATGTTTTTGTTTTATTCAGATGTTTGATTTTGAAATCCTTTTCATATGATTTTCAAATCCTTGTATTTGACTTTCAAATCCATTTTATTTGACTTTAAAATCAATGGATTTTGGATGGATTTCTAAATCTCATAATGATTTCCAAATCCATTAAAATCAATGATCCAATACCCCCCTAATTATTATATGCTGCATAAGACTTATAGTTTAATAATACTTACTACTCTAGATGTGTTTTCATCCAAATTAAAATATAGCATAATGCACGGAATTGATATAAATATCTTGACATTCCGATTCTAGTAAATTGGTTAAAGAAATTTCATAAAAAAAAATACAATCCTTTTTTGCTAATTAAACGTTTATATATACATGCAAGATGAATGTCTAGATGGTAAAACGATAGGCGAACATCCGAATGATCCGATTAACTTAACGATTTATTATTAAAAGTATTGCTAAAATTGAAATTTGGTGTATGAATAAAATAAACTATAATCTAATCATGAATGATCAAACTTTGAATGAACATTTTTTCATGGCGCAACTATTCTATCGTATCGAACCCGTCTACAAAATCAAAGCCGTTAATTGGGCTTTGTGACCAACCCGAATCCAAACGGGTACAGCGGGTCGTAATGCGGGTCACCAACGTTCATCGGCAACTGATCCACTGTCTTGAACCACGTCCGAGCCAACTTCCCGGTAAATCCATAATCTCCGAACAAAACATCAGCCACTCCTTGACCTTCCGTTCCCGGCAGCCACGCCGCTACGAGAGCGTCGATGTTCGAGATGTAAGGCTGTATCACCACCGGACGCCCCGATACAACCACCACACCACATTTCACCGATGCGCACACGTTTCCTAATAAGCTCGGACCTGGTTCAGCTATGGTTAAGTTCGTACTGTCTCCGTGTCCCTCCGCGTACGGTTTCTCTCCGATGACCACGATTGCGTAATCGAATTCGCCGGACTTGACGAAATTGGTGTCCGGATTCTGATTGTAGATAACTTTCGTCGTCGGATCCACCGTCTTCTTCACCGCGGCGAGGATCGTTGTACCTGCACAATTCACTTTCAAATCGGTAAAATGTTCTTCTCAATTCCAGATTTTATTAGATTAGTCCGAAACTTTATTGTTGCATATTGGAATCACAACGAACAACAAATTGTTTGAAAGTGAGTCTTGAATGATCTTAGCATATCTTTTTTTGGGAATTTGAGAAACCTTAATGTTCTATATGATATTGATTCATTGGAATGGAATGAAGAAGGTGTGTGTACCAATGGTGAGATTGTTGCCATTGAGGCCTTGCCAAGTGATTGTCCAGCCTCCACATTGGTATCCCAAGTTATCAGCGTGTGTTCCTGCGACAAGGATCTTCTTGGTTTTCTTTGGCAGAGGAAGCAATGGTTTATCCGCATTTTCGCCATTCTTCAACAACACCAGAGATTTCCTCACTGCTTCCCTTGCCAGTTCTCTATGTTCCTGTTGAGTTTGTTCAAATGTTAAGTTGGGCTCTCTTATCTTAAAGTCGATGTTTTATCTTACAGACCTTACTACCGAGTTGGTTGGCCAAGCTATTATCAGCCACTGGATCCTCAAAGAGCCCCATTGTGAATTTGACTCTTAAGATTCTCTTCACAGCATCGTCGATTCTGCTCATCGGGATGAGTTTTCTCTTCACCTGATTGGTTAGTTCGTCGATTAACTCGGTCAAGTTTGATGAGCCCATGATCTGCACCGGAAAATTTTATTCACATCAGGTGTGTTTATATATCTTTGAAAGTAAGAAACGTTTTTGAGACTGACCATATCGAGTCCAGCAGTGATAGCGGCATAAATAGAGTGTGAATAGTTAGCACCAAGTGGGGTGATGATCTGATCAACACCTAGAAAATCCGAGATGACAATGCCCTGCAAAGAGAATTTAAAATCTTTCTCATTTCTCCGCTCAAATGGCTGCTTCTAGATGCATTTGCTTAAGTCGGATTCGTCAATGATTAAAGTTACCCTGAACTTGAGCTTGTTCTTTAGGAAACCTGTGATAAGTTTCTTGTTGGCATGCATTTTCAACCCGTTCAAGGACGAGTAGGACACCATAACTGTTGCAACGCCCTTGTTTACCGCATCATAATAAGCTGGCATGTGAATGCCAAACAATCCATTTTTATTAGTAACTGTGTTGTTCGCGTTCATCCCTCTCAATGTACCCCCGTCTCCAACAAAGTGTTTAGCACAGGCTGCGACTTTGGTCCTGTACGTATACTCCTAAATTTAGTTTAACTCCATGAATCTTTGCTTCTCTAGAGATGCTTTGATGGATCAAAGTACACTTACTTTCCAGCAACGACAGGAACACCCTTTTGACCGGCGGGAAGGTCACCTTGCAAACCAGGTATGATCTCAGTCATCTGTTGAACTATTCTGTGATCCTCACTGTAGCTCTCATAGCATCTTCCCCATCTAGGGTCCCTACACACCTGTTCAAAGTGATTAATTACAACAACTATGTTTCCCGCAATGGTTCAGATGATCAGATTTTACTTACTGCAATACATGGAGCAAAGACATATTGGATCCCCGTCGCTCTAACTTCAAGTGCTGTTGCTTCACCAATTCTCTTCACAAGGCCAGGGTCCCTAACAGATAATACCACAGTAAGGAAACAATGTCGATCATTTGGAATGGAATTCTCTATAACAACTTGCCTGGTGACTCCGAGGCCAATGTTATGCGGGAAAATGGTGGCGTTGTACACATTGTTGTGACCATGAACAGCATCGATCCCGTAAATTATGGGAATCCCTAAGCGGGTCGAAAGAGCCACCTTTTGGATCTCATTCACCATGCTCACCCAAGTTTCAGGACTGGTATTTGGCTTTGGCACACTCCCTCCCCCACTAAACACACTCCCTACAAACATTATTCTGAAACAGTTGAGTATTCGTATAAGTTTTAACAGCGTTATGAAGGTTCAGAATCATACCAATGAAGTACTTTTTAATGACTTCGGTTGTGGCATTGGCACGTTCCACCTGAACCATCTGCCCGATTTTCTCTTCGAGGGTCATATGGCTCATCAGGTTCTTGATCCTGACTCCCAATGGCTCTTTTGGGTCCTTATACTTGGCATTCTGAAGTGGTTCTTTATCAGCTGCCACGGCACAGCAGAGCAGCAAAAGCCCTAACGTATATGGCAAGTAACTCAAACTCCCCATCTTTGCCTCTTCTTTACTCTCGACACCTGCAGATGACTAACAATACAATAGTGGAGACTGATGATTGATTAATCAGTTGAGAAGGGGAAGACGATCAAGCGATATGATGACAACAACAACACCGACGATGAGTTTGATGAGTTTGATGAGTATTACAAAATTTCGAATGAGACAAGCAACATAATGAGGTTGAGATTTTTTTTGTGGTTTCGACGTAGACAGCAACGTTATGAGGTTGAGATTTTGTCTAATGAAATTAATCATTTTTTATATTTTCCATATGCATATACAGTAGTTGCAATTTATTTGTTTCTTTTCTTTGTGCGATTTATTTCCTTTTCTTGTTTATTTGTCTCATTGAAGTATGCGTGCTTTTATTTGCTTTGTCAGTTTGCTGAAATAGGTTGGACTTTACTTTTTTTTTTTTTTTTTACAAACTCACAATTTTCATTAAGCTTAAGTCTCAACCTCAC
>OVAQ01001194.1:0-20075 GCA_900406345.1 Erysimum cheiri | reverse complement strand
AAAAAAAAAAAAAAAAAAAAAAAAAAAAAAAAAAACTAATAAATAATTAATGTTAAAGTTCAAAATAACAATATAAATTATTTTACACTAACTCTTTGAGAAAGAAAATATGTCTATTGTCGCACTATAGTGTGTTTTATTCCTAAATGATACTTCTATATGATATTTTTTGTTGGAAAATAAATCGCCATTCCTTGAAAAATACTCATAATACTTTTTGTACAAAAATTTAATCACGAGAAAAGATGATAAGTTATCAACATTTTAATACAAGGAAAATATTTTTACAAAAGCAAAGCAAGTTTGAATCCACATGTCAAAGAGATTAATAGTGTGAAACATGTTGAGTTGTTTTCTCAGATCTTAGACTGTAATGTAATGTAACCTTTTGAAGCTAACTAAACTTAACATTCATACAAAATACAAAATACCTTAAAACAACATACTACAATAGTACAATTAGACCTTAAGGCCAATGATCTCACTCGGATCATACAACATACTTAAAACAACATATACCACAATAGTACAATTGGACCTTAAGAGTTAATTAAGCCGACCATTGTTAAACCTTACCAAGCAAAAGAGTCCAACATTGATTCATTACAACATTAAACTTATATATAGTTTCATTTTGGTTTATAGCTTCACCTTGGAGATGAACTTAAGGATACAACTTGTGTCTCCTTCCCAAATCAACTCCAACATGGCCGAGTCATTTGTCTTCACACAGTTAGCTTGGAAGAATTCTTTCCAGTCTCCTGTCATTCTTAATCTTTTACTTCTGCTGTGCTCCAAACGCAGATTCGCAGACCACTTCTTACCGTGTTTATCCAACAGAGTCATTTTAGTTTCTTCATTGATACCATTCATCGTTGTGAAGGGTACCGGAAGACGCTGCAACAAAGATTTCACACAAAAGATTCATATTTTGATAGACTGTAAAATGACAATGTTTTGTAAGTGATGAAACTAACCAGTACAGAACGATGCATGTTGTAAGGTGTAAGAGTTAATGTCACAAATCGGTTTTTGGATGGTGAAGTTGAAGCTTTCCACATCAATCTACTCTTCTTGTCCTTTCTTATTGAGCATTCCTGTGAGATCCTCTCATCTTGGCTGCTCTCTTTATCACTTCCATGTTCTGTAGAAAGAGACTCTACTTCGTTACCTTCTGAGCACTCTTCTTCTTCTGGCTCGTTTGGGGTCAAACGTAGAACCGGAGTTCCTTCTTTTTGGATCAGTTTGAAAGTAGAGGAACTTCCAGCTTTAAGTCCATTGGCACGACAGAAACTTCTCCATCCTCCTCTGATGTAAGTAGTGCCACATGAGTTCTTTCGTTTCAAAACTAAAGTCCATGACTCGCCCTTTTCGTTCATCAAAATCATCTCTCCACATTTTATGTCTAGACCATTTTCCCTCATAAAACACTTTGGAAGATACTGGAAACAATACAACATGAGACTAAGCTATTTAAGACCTTAGAATGAGAGTTTCTTTTGGGGCTCAAATTAAGAGTAGAGAATTACCAGTGCGTCATAACGTAGACTCGAAGGCGAGACATTAGCCACAAAACAAGAGGGATCTAGTGAAGACTCTGCATATCTATTTGGATTCTTCTTCACTGAAAGAGAAAAGAAATGAATCCATTATATGAACACATTTCTTGAATGTCAAGTGTCGTGAGAAGAGAGAGAGACAGAACACAACTCACCAACATTGTTCTCTTCATCGCTTTCCGGTTCTGCGGAAAGAGACACATCATTAGCTTCTTCTTCTTTTGGCTCTTTGGCTAACAAACGTAGAACAAGAGTTCCTTCTCTTTGAATCATTTTGAAAGTGAAGATATCTCCAACACTAAGTCCATTGGCATCACAAAAACTTCTCCACCCTCCTCTAATATAAACAGTTCTGCCTGATGGCTTTTGTTTCAATTTAAAATTCCATGATATGCCTTTTTCATTCATCAGAACAATCTTTCCAGATCCAGTGAGTACACCATTTTCCCTCACAAAAGGCCTTGGAAGAAGCTGAAAATATCATCACAATAAAACATGAATTCAGACCATAGAATGAGAAGTTTCTTCTAGGGTTGAAATCAAGAGTAGAATTACCAGTGCGTCATAACGTAGACTCGAAGGCGAGACATTAGCCACAAAACAAGAGGGATCTAGTGAAGAAGACTCTGCATATCTATTTGGATTCTTCTTCACTGAAAGAGAAAAGAAATGAATCCATTATATGAGCACATTTCTTGAATGTCAAGTTTCATAAGCAGAGTGAGAGAGAGAGAGACAGAACACAACTCACCAACGTTGTTCTCTTCATCGCTTTCCGGTTCTGTGGAAAGAGACACATCATTAGCTTCTTCTTCTTTTGGCTCTTTAGCTAACAAACGTAGAACAAGAGGTCCTTCTCTTTGGATCAGTTTGAAAGTGACGATATCTCCAGCTCTAAGTCCATTGGCATCACAAAAACTTCTCCACCCTCTAATATAAACACTTCCACATGATGGCTTTTGTTTCAATCTTAATTTCCATGATCTGCCTTTTTCATTTATCAGAACAACCTCTCCAGATCCAGTGACTATACCATTTTCCCTCACAAAAGCCTTTGGAAGATGCTGAAAAATTCATTACAATAAAACATGAATGCAGACCATAGAATGAGAAGTTTCTTCTGGGGTTCAAATTAAGAGTAGAGTACCATTAAATCATAACGTAGACTCGAAGGCGCGACATTAGCCACAAAACAAGAGGGATCTAGTGAAGGAGTCTCTGCTTCTCTATTTGGACTCTTCTCTGAAAAAGAAGAAAACAATTCAAAGTCTAAGTGATTCTCTCTACTTACTGTTCCATATTACATTATAATGAACACATTTCTTGAATGAGTCAGAGTTAAAGAGAGACAGAACATAACTCACCGATATTGCTCTCCTCATCTGAACAAGAACCATATTGAATCTCACAGCAACTAGGCCCCAAGATTGTCACATGGAAAGCCAAATCTCTCTCTTGTCTAAAAACAGCAATGTCACCGATTCGAAGATCATGTGCAAGAGCGAACTCTTTCCAACCGTCAGTGAGTCTTTGGCCATCTATCTTCACTTTCCAAATTATCTCCGACGCGTCTGATCTTAACTCAACCGTCTTCTGCTGATCATCTCTACCTTCTATATACTTCACAAAGAAGGCTACAGGAATTGTCTGAAACAACATGCAAATACAAAAACCAAACCCATCTTTCTCAATTAACTTCTCAGAGAGACAGAGAAAGATATGGAAGAAGGGAAAGAGAGAGAGAGAGAGAGAGAGAGTACCAAGTGGTTGTGGAAGCCAGGGAGAAGTGGCTTGAAGAAATGTTGATTCACCATTCTCAAAATCTTGAGAAGCTCTAATTCTCTCAAAGTCTACGTTTGCAGTTTCTTTAAAGAAAGCTGGTATGAAAGGACTTTTTGTTGTCAGAATTTTTGTCCTTTTTCTTCAACTTGAATAGGACGATGGTTAATTCTGAAAACCATTGGTTCATATGGTGAACTTTCCTTGGTATTTGGTGGGTACTCAAGAAGAGCCATGATGACTATTTTTAGGTAGAAGTCTTTAATATGGATATTTATTGTGGAGCTTTCGTCATCTTACATCATAAGAACAGATTTTGGTCAAATGGTCCGGTTTGGTTCAGGAGGTTCAGAATTCCTATGTTTTGGTTTGGAAAGATTTTCACCAAATTAGACCGAAAGTAAAGCTTGGCTCGGTTCAGTTTTAATAGCATAAATTTCGGTTTGGTTCAAGATAAAATTGGTGCCCAATTGGAACCAAAACCAAATTTGGTTCAGTATCCTGTAAGAAATAAATCAACCTTTTTTCCAATAACTTCAATTAAATTCAAAATAAAATTTTGGTAATTTCAATTAAATGAGAACAAACTTTTGGTAATCTTAGATCAATAACTCTGAACCAAACCGAGTACCAAAGTTATTTTTATTGAGTTTACTCAATAAACCTAATCTAAACCGAATTAGCCAAACTTTAGTTTGGTGTATATGCCTAGGCTAACTTTACATGTTTTCTATTCCTAAATCCTAAGTAAAGTTTTTGTATTTAGTCTCAGGAGAAGAGAACTTAAGTACAGGAGTTGTATCTTGTTCATCAATGAACTCCAAAGTAAAAGACTCTCCTAACTTCACACCATTAGCCTCACAAAAGCCTTCCCAACCACTTCCTAAAGCGACGAAACCATCTCTTGTCAACATATATGCAAACCATTCCATTCCATTTTCACCCAAAAGAGTTATCTTCCCAAGTTTATTGATACCATTAGCCTTCATGAATTGACTTGGAAGAATCTGCAAAAGATTTGAAGTTTGAACAAACACATCTCTCATTACCAATTACAATTCAAGACATAAACTAACTCACTTCTGAAACAAGAACTTACCAGTATACCGGCTTTGACATCTTCATGTGTGAGTGCTAACGTCACGAATTGGTTTTCGATTGTTGGGGATGAATCTCTGCTTCTACTAGGTTCTGAGGGAACTGACTCTTTCTCGTTAGCTTTTGAACTGCTAGAGCTAGACTTTGTACTTAACAAACTTAGCATAGGAGTTTTGTCTTCCCATACTAACTCCATTGTAAAGGATTGGCCTGACTTTAAGACATTTGCTTCAGCAAACTCTTTCCAACCTTTTCCCAAACTCATTGTTCCTTTCTTGTCTTGTTGAAGGTTTGTTAGCCACTTTGTACCATTTGTATCCAACAGATATATCGTTCCAGGCTTGTTAATACCATTCTCCCTTGCAAATGGCCCTGAAAGAATCTGGAAAAGATTTGAAAGAAGAGTACAATTAATACCCTCTTGTTATGTGATAAAACCAGTAAGAACAAAAGCGAGAAAAACTAAGTTCTAAAACAAGAGTTGTTTGATAAACTTACCAGTCTACACTTTTTGAGACCATAAGGTGTAATTGTGAATGTCACAAATTGTTTTTGGCTCTCCTCTTTGTCATTCTCGATATCTTTTGAAAACTCTTCTTGCTCTCTGTCACTAGTAGATTCTGCATCACACAAAGTAAGCACAGGAGTTGTGTCTTCCCATATCAACTTAAGCGTAAAGCTTGTCAAGTTGATTGCTTTAACAAACTCTTTCCAACCATTTCTCACTTTCATTATTCCTTTGTTGTCTTGTATAAGTTTAGTCAGCCACTTTGTACCATCTTTATCTAATAGATACATCTCTCCAGGTTTAATGCCATTCTTCCTCAAGAATGCCTTTGGAAGACACTGTAGATATTTAAACCAATAAACATGTGTCAAAAGCCAAAACATACAAACACAGAATTCAAGATTTAGTTTTGATATAACTTACCAGTGTATCAATTCTGACATAATCCGGTGGAAGTGTAAATGTTACGAATCGCTTATGACATGGCGAATATGATGAATATGGTAAATTTCGTTTTGGACCGTTCTTCTTTTTTTCTGTCTCCATCAATGAGCTGCACTCGTCTTTACTACCCTCTCCTACTATGTTCTCTTCCTCACTTCTGAGTTTTGTGGCAACAGATTCTCTCCTGCTAGCTTCTGAACAGTCTCTTGGCCTTCTATCACTAACAACTTCTGTAGGGCATAAACTGAGGACAGGTGTTTCCCCGTGTCCCACTAGTTTAAACATAAAGCAACCTCTTGCTTTTTGACCGTTTTCATCACAGAAATTTCTCCAACCGCGGCTTATATAAAAAGTATCTGATGATTCGTCGAACATCAGATCCAATGCCCATGATCTTTCCCCTCCATCTGTTAAAACAATGTTGCTGCATTTTCTTGTAAAACCATTTGAGCTTGTGAAATGTAGTGGAAGATACTGCAAGCACCATATCAACACAAGACTTAGATTAGTTTACCTAAGGGGACACTTTTTATATCACAAACATTTTCAGAATTTCCTCATGACTCTTTCTTTAGTTTCATGACTAACCAACTTAACAACAATATATAGCAAACGTGAACAAACAGTTTCTTTAGTTACATGATTCTCTATGAGTAGTAAACAATTAGAGCAAATCGAAACAATCCAAGTGAAAAAAAATCAGACAACTAAAACCGAATCGAAACAATATTCCGGCTAGGTTTCTCCCATTCGAAACCAAACTACGATGAACCAAATCCAACTCGAAGATAAGAATACATACAGTTACATAAGATGTTTTACCAAACTGAACCAAAACATTAACTTCTGAACCAAAATAGACTACACCTAAATACTCAACCCTATAAACCACAATAAGCAAAAACTATTAGAATGAGATTGTGGTTCAATGAAGGAGTAAAGTAAATACCAGTTTATCTGTGCGTAGACTTGAAGCCGTGTCAATAGCCAGAAAACATGAGTTGTCTAATGATGAAGATGAAGAAACTGCTTCTGCTTCTTGAATGTTCTTCGCTTTCTTCTTTCTTGGAAGCTCTGTATCAGATAAACACCCCACATGTTAAGTTAAAACTTCAAAAACTTTTACTATAATACAATTAAGTACAAGAGAAGCCAAGTTACCTATGTTATCTTCCTCAACATCATCAACAGCTCCATCGTTTGATGAAAACTCTACTTGTGTTCTTGAATGCAATCGCTTTTTCGACAATTTTTTACCTGATTTAATTAGCAAATTAACAGTTTCTTTCTTATCTTTAAAATATCAATCTCCTTGGGAAAAAAAAAAANAAAAAAAAAAAAAAAAAAAAAAAAAAAAAAAAAAATATCAATCTCCAAACACAAAATCAATATATAATTCAGAACAAGAACTTACCTTCATTGTCTTGAATCTCTGAGTAATTTGGTCCTAAATCCAAAACATGGAACACATTATCTCCTACATATCTAACAACAACAACATCTCCGATTTGAAAATCATGAGCCACCACAAACTCTTCCCAGCCGCCAGTAAGTCTCCGGCCAGTCAAATTCACTTTCCAGGTTCTTTCCGATTCGTCCGATTTCAGCTCCGCCACGCTTCTTCCTTCAACATACTTAGAGAAGAAGTCTTCTGGAATCGTCTACAACAAAAAGAAAACACAAAAAATTGACCAAACAGAACAAAGAAAATCTCTGAATAAGCTGGTCTCAAGAGAAAAGATAGTTTACGAGTTGAGTATGAAAGCCAGGAACAAGTGTGTGGAAGAATTGTGGGTGAATTCTTGATTTCGCCATTGTTGAATCTCACTTCAAGAGAACAATTGAAAAAACAAAACCCTAAGAAGCTTTCTTAAGTAACAAACATTTCCTTTTTTAAAATTGGATTTTGACTGTGGCACAAATTTGTAAATAAAGTGAAAAGCATAGTCATTTTTGTATTTAACTGTTTATATAAATTTAACTTTGAAGAGAAATTAAAATCCGAAATCAAAACTAAACACAAAACTAAAGACACTTATCATTGTCCTGAGAAATCTCCGATTAAGCTTCATCTCTCAACAGATAGATAGATTGGGCCTGAGTAAATAATCTATGGGCTAAACTTGGGCCTGTAAAATCTATAAAACAGCGTGCCAACACAAAACTCGACAAAGCACAAACTGATATTCCCAAGCACAAACTGATTTTTTTGCGGTAGAGAGTTTTCGTCAAGGCACTGTCCGAGTTCTAGGGTTTTGCAATGATAGCAACGATGGACCTAAATGCTTCACCCCAGCCCGAAGAAGACTATGATCCCTCTAGTAAGAGACGTCGAACAGAGGATCCGGAAGAAGCAAGGAAACGAACGAGATTTGATCAGTCTTATCCGAAGAGAGATACTAGGGTTTATGATCAAAGCATAATCCCTCAGGGTTGGCTAGATTGTCCTGGTTCCGGTCTGGAAATAGGATGCATAATTCCTTCAAAGGTTCCACTTAGTGAATCTTACAACGAACAACATGTTCCTTGCGACAAAAGATACTCTTTTAACCATGTGGTCGATCACCAGAGAGTTAACGGAAGAGAGCTTGGTCTAGTGATTGATCTAACCAATACAACTCGTTACTATAATCCTACATCTGAGTTACACAAGGAATATGGCATCAAGCATGTTAAGATCGCATGCAGGGGTCGTGATGCTGTGCCAGATAACGCTTCTGTAAACAACTTCGTCAACGAGGTTATTCAGTTCATCTCTAATCAAAGACACACGGCTAAGAAGTATATCCTCGTCCACTGTACTCACGGGCATAATCGGACAGGGTTTATGATTGTGCATTATCTTATGCGGTCTACGCCCACAATGAAGGTCACACAGGCATTGAAAGTTTTCTCTGATGCTCGCCCACCTGGTATTTATAAAGCGGACTATATCGACGCTTTGTACACGTTTTATCACGAGATAAAACCCGAGAGTGTTACTTGCCCACCAACTCCTGTTTGGAAGAGGTCTGAGAAGCTTGACCTTAATGTTGAAACAGTACTTGAAGATGATGATCAGAATCAGGAGTATGTTGTGATGAAGAAGATGTCAAATGATGAAATTTTGGGTGATGAAATACCCCATTACCAGGAGGATGCTTACCGGAGATTCTGTGATGAGATGCTTTATCCAAATGAGGAAAGAAGGGGTATGCAGTTCTCAGGTTCGCACCCTGTATCTTTCAACAGGGAGAGTTTGCAGCTTTTGAGGCAGCGGTACTATTACGCGACATGGAAAGCTGATGGAACACGCTACATGATGCTCTTAACTAAACACGGTTGCTATTTGATAGATAGGATGTTCAGATTCCGGAGGGTACAGATGCGTTTTCCCCGTACTGATAAAGTAGTGCATCATGATTACACTTTGCTTGAGGGAGAGATGGTTATTGATATTCCCAAAGATGGTCAAGGGCAGGCGAGGAGGAGGTACCTCGCATATGATCTGATAGCAATCAACGGTGCATCAGTCGTAGACCGGACTTTCTGTGAAAGATGGAACATACTCCTTAAAGAGGTGATCCAGCCCCGTGATGTTGACAAGGGAATAAGTAGAAGTTGGTACAGATACGACCTGGAGCCTTTTGGAGTACGGATCAAGTGTTTTTATTTACTCTCTGCTGTTAAAAGGCTTTTGAAAGATACGATTCCTAAGCTTTCGCATGAAGCAGACGGCCTAATATTTCAGTGTTGGGACGATCCCTACGTTCCTCTAACCCATGAAGGTCTACTTAAGTGGAAGTATGCAGAAATGAACTCACTTGACTTTCTGTTCGAGATGGATGAGAATGATGGGCGACAAATGCTCTTCTTGCTTGAAAGAGGAAAGAAAAAGCTTATGGAAGGCTACTCGGTTGAGTTTAGAGATGATCATGACTCGAACCCGGCCTTTTACTCTGGTAAGATTATAGAGTGTTCATGGGATAAGGAGAAGCAGGTGTGGGTTTTCATGCGGATCCGAGTTGATAAACCTAAACCAAACGACCTCGGTGTCGCTAGTAAGGTGATCAAAAGCATAACCGACGACATCAATGAGCAAGTGTTGTTTCAGGAAATAAGAGAGATCATCTGTCTCCCAGTGTACCTAGAACGCATTCAAGCTGACCTTCGAGCCGCACGCAGAAGGTCTCCATTGCGCTAGGAGTCACTTTTGGAGCTTAACAGCTTTCCCTTCTCTATTGTGTATATATACAGCTTCAGTTTGTGGACGAAAAAAAAAAACTGATTTTTTAAATCCTAAAGATAACCAATCATCTTGATACAATGTCATGATGTCTCAGTAAGTAATATACAGCCTAAGAATCTCAGGAACAAATGTACAAATCTAAATGTTTCTCACAATTCTATTCTAAGAACACATATATGCCTAGGCCTACTTTACATGTTATCTATTCCTAATTCACTTTAGTCTCCAGAGAAGAGAACTTAAGTATTGGAGTTGTATCTTGTTCATTAATGAACTCCAAAGTAAAAGACTCTCCTAACTTCACGCCATTAGCCTCACAAAAGCCTTCCCAACCACTTCCCAAAGCGACGAAACCATCTCTTGTCAACAGATATCCCGACCATTCGACTCCGGTTTCACCTAAAAGAGTTATCTTCCCAAGTTTGTTGATACCATTAGCCTTCATGAATTGACATGGAAGAATCTACAAATGATTTGAGCAAACACATCTCTCATTACCAATTACAATTCAAGACAGAAACTAACACACCCTCTGAAACAAGAACTTACCAGTACACCGGCCTTGACATATTCAGATGTGAGAACTAATGTCACGAATCGGTTTTCGACTGTTGGAGATGAATCTCTGCTTCTAGATTCTGTGGAAACTGACTCTTTCTTGTTAGCTTCTGAACTGCTAAACAATCTGAGTACAGGAGTTGCATCTTCCCAGATTAGCTCCAACGTACATGATTCGCCTGACTTAAAGTCGCTTGCTTCAGCAAACTCTTTCAAGCACTTTTCCACTGTCATTTGGCTGTTGCTTTCTCGTACTAGATTTGCCATCCACCTTTTACCATCTTTTCCCAACAGATATATCATTCCCGGTTTGTTCATGTTATTCTCCCTCGTAAATTGCATAGGAAGACGCTGGAAAAAGTTTGAAAGGATAATACAAACAATACCGCCTTGTTATGTGATAAAACCAATAAGAGTACAAGAGAAAAAACCAACACTCTAAAACAAGAGTTGATTGTATGAACTTACCAATCTATTTCGTTCGAGTTTGTTAGGTGTGATTCTTATTGTCATGAATCGGTTTAGGCTTGGTGCAGTTGAATGACTTTCCTCTCCCTCCTCTTTGTTGTTGTCCTCCTTCCTTTCTTCATCTTTGACGTTCTCTTCTTTGCTGATTTGTTGACAGCTGCTAGGTTCTATGGGAAGAGACTTTTTCTGGTTTGTTTCTGAACATTGTTTTCCTGCTCCTCTGTCAATGCTATATTCAGCAGGGCACAAGCTGAGCACAGGAGTATTGTCTTCCCAAATCAACTTGAGCGTGAAGGAGTCACCCGTCTTTAAGCCATTATCTGTAACAAAATCTTTCCAGCCTGCTCCCAAAGACATACTTCCATTTGTTTTTTCGAGTAACAAACTCGTCTGGTGCTTTATACCGTCTTTTCCCAACAGAGTAATTATCCCAGGCTTGTCGATGCCATTCTCCCTCGTG
This sequence comes from Erysimum cheiri, assembly GCA_900406345.1. Lineage (NCBI taxonomy): Eukaryota > Viridiplantae > Streptophyta > Magnoliopsida > Brassicales > Brassicaceae > Erysimum > Erysimum cheiri. The sequence continues at coordinate 8,973 of OVAQ01001194.1, read as the reverse complement.
AAAATCGTTGAAAGACGCTATTGAAGATTTCAGTGTTAAGCAAGAAAGTTTTTCAGAACCAATTAACGTACAATAAACTAAAAACTCCTGAGACAAGAGCCGCTTGATAAACTTACCAGTGTACCCTTTTTGACACTGGAAGGTGTAATTGTTAGTGTCACAAATTGTTTTTGGCTTGATGGAGTTGAATCTCTGCCCTTCAGATGATTCTTCTTTCTCTCCCATGACAAGTTCTCCTCTTTGTTATTCTCATCATTGCTGATCTTGCCTTTGTTGCTAGGATCTATGAAAAGAGACTCTTTCTCGATAGCTTTTGAAAACTCTTCTTGCTCTCTGTCACTGCTAGATTCTACACTACACAAACTAAGCACAGGAGTTTTGTCTTCCCAAATCAACTTGAGCGTGAAGGAGTCACCCGTCTTTAAGCCATTATCTTTAACAAAATCTTTCCAGCCCATGCCCAAAGACATTTTTTCATTTGATTTGTCGAATAACAAACTCGTCTGGTGCTTTATACCGTCTTTTCCCAATAGAGTAATTATCCCAGGCTTGTCGATGCCATTCTCCCTCGTGAATATCTTCGAAAGACACTATCGAAGATTTCAGCGTTAAGCAAAAAAGGTTGTCAGAAGTCAGAACCAATTAAAGTACAATACACTAAAAACCACTGAAACAAGAGCTGCTTGATAAACTTACTAGTCTATTCTGTTTGACACTGGAAGGTGTAATTGTTAGTGTCACAAATTGTTTTTGGCTTGATGGAGTTGAATCTCTGCCCTTCAGATGATTCTTCTTTCTCTCCCATGACAAGTTCTCCTCTTTGTTATTCTCATCATTGCTGATCTTGCCTTTGTTGCTAGGATCTATGGAAAGAGACTGTTTCTCGATAGATTTTGAAAACTCTTCTTGCTCTCTGTCACTGCTAGGTTGTACACTACACAAAGTAAGCAAAGGAGTTGTTTCTTCCCATATCAACTTGAGCATGAAGCCAGTCTGTAAGCCGTTTGCTTTAACAAAATCTTTCCAACCCTTTCCCAAAGCCATTGTTCCTTTCTTGTCCCGTGAAAGATTTGTCAACCACTTTCTACCATCTTTATCCAATATATCTATCACCCCAGGCTTGTTGATGCCATTCTCCTTCAGGAACGGTATTGGAAGGCACTGCAGATGTTTGACCATAGGGCGTCAAAACCAGTAAGGGAAGAGTCAAGAGTTGTTTTTGATAAACTTACCAATTTTCCAATTCTGAAACAATCCTGTGGAAGTGTAAAGGTTACAAATCGCTTATGAGTCGGTGAATATGACGAATAACCTCTCCGTTTCCGACTATAATTCTTTTTTGCTATCTCCATCAATGACTCCAATGAGCTGCACGCGTCTTCACTGCTCTCCCCTGCTATGTTCTCTTCCTCGCTAAGTTTTGTGGCTACAGATTCTCTCCTGCTAGCTTCTGAACTGTCTCTTTCACTTCTATCATTGATAGATTCTGTAGGGCAGAAACTGAACACAGGCGTTTCCCCGTTTTCCACTAGTTTAAACATAAAGAAACCTCCTGCTTTTTGACCGTTTTCATCACAGAAATTTCTCCAACCTCTACTAATATAGAAAGTATCAGATGATTCGTTGAACTTTAGATCCAATGCCCATGATCTTTCCCCTCCATCTGTTAAAACAATCTCGTGGCATTCTCTTGGAAGCCCATTTGAGCTTGTGAAATGAAGATACTGCAAGCACCAGATTAACACAAGACTCAGATTAGTTTACTTAGGGACCACTTTGTATATCACTTGGATAAAAAAGGTTTCAAGGCATTTTCAGTATTTACTCATAACCCTTTGTTTAGTTTCATGACAAACCAACTTAAAAACAATATAACAAATATGAACAAACAGTTTCTTTAGTTACAGGATTCTAGTTACAAAGATGAACCAAATCCAACTTGAAGCTAAAACCAAATCCCATACAATTACCTAAAACATTTTACTAAACTGTATCAAAATAAAATGGAAGTTAACTTTTGATTGCATCAACAATGTTTCTCCCAAACCAAACTAGACTACACTTAAATTCTTAACAGCCATTCATTTAGTGAGTGATTAAACCACAATATGCAGAAACTAGTAGTAAAGTAAATACCACTGTATCTGTGCATAGACTCGAAGCCGTAACAAAGGCCACAAAACAAGAACCCGCTTCTTCTTCTAAACTGTTCGTCTTCGCTTTCTTCTCTCTGTGAACCTCTGAATCAGAGATACATTCCACATGTTAAAACCTTGGATACATCTATTATAATACAATTGAATACAAATGAAGTAAAGTTACCTATGCCATCCTCAAAATCATCAACATCTCCATCGTTTGATGAATACTCTACTTGTGTTCTTGAATGCAAACGCTTTTTCAACAAATTTCTACCTGATTTAATCAAATTTCTACACTTCTTTAAAACATTGATCTCCACAACACAGAATCAAGAACTCAGAACAAGACTTACCCTCATTTTCTTGAATCTCTGAGTAATTTGGTCCTAAATCCGAAACATGAAACACATTATCTCCTACATATCTAAAAACAACAACATCTCCGATTCGAAAATCATTAGCCACCACAAACTCTTCCCATCCTTCAGTAAAAATCCGGCCAGTCAAATTCACTTTCCAGGTTCTTTCCGAAATGTCCGATTGCAGCTCCACCACACATCTTTCTTCAATAACCTTCGAGAAGAAGTCTTCAGGAATCGTCTACAACACAAAAAAAACAAAGAAATTGACCAAAACAGAACAAAGAGAATCTCTGAATTAGCTTGGTCACAAGAGAAGAGATAGTTTACGAGTTGAGTATGAAAGCCAGGAACAAGTCTATGGAAGAACTGAGAGTGAATTCTTGATTTCTCCATTGTTGAAGCTCTTATGATTCTGTCGAAGAATCGGAATCTCCGATCATCATCTCTCTGTCTCGCTCCGTTTTTCCGTTTCCGACTAGATTCGTAGAAGCTCTCTCAATAGATAGATTGGGCCTGAAGAAATAAACTATAGGCTAGATTTGGGCCTGGGCCTGTAGAAGTGAAACGGGACTCCCACTAAAATTAGGGATTACATGTGTTTTGCTTACTAGTGTGAAAAACTACTAAATCCTAATAGGATTTGTAAGAATGGACGACGCTCTCTAGTGTTATATATATAGACATAATTCGTCCGTCTCTTTCTAACTGAGACAAATAATAGAGAGACTAGTATACACAATGATTAACAAAGAAGAGGTTTCTAAAGATGTTCTCGAGCGTGCAGAAGCATTAATGTTTATGCATAACTCAGAACCAACGGCTGAAGAGTGTGAGATAATTCAGTTTATAACTAATGATGTTGCAGAGAGAAGAAGAAGAAGAAATGAAAGCTTAATGATTACTACTCGTTCTTCTTCTTCTCATACCGTCATTGAGTCTATGTCTAAAGAAGATGTTGAAACTCATAGTGACGACGATGAAATAGCGGAATTTCTAATAAAAATCGGAGACAAAGAGAGATTCCCTCGTATGTTTCCTCCATTAGAAGAGCATGTCTTTATGTCTGAGAAGACAAAACTCGAAACGGATCGTTGTTTTACAGCGGGAGCCTCTTCTTCTAAGATAACACGTCCACATGAAAAAGAAAATCGCATGAAGAAATATTATGATTCCAAGAAAAGAGAGCTAATGTCAGACTGGCTTATCAAATCATGTATGACGACTAATGATACGGAGGGAATAATAAACAAAACCTCTACGATTACTACTCGTTCTTCTTCTCGTACCGTTATGGAGTCTATGTCTAAAGAAGATGTTAAAGCTCATACTCCCGACGATGATATAGCGGAATTTCTAACATTAATTGGAGACGAAAAGACATGCTCTTCTTCTAAGATAAAACAGTCACATGAAAAAGAAAATCACAGGAAGAAATATTATGATGATGATTTCAAGAGAAGAGAGCGAGAGAGGCTTATCAAGTCATGTATGACGACTAATGCTACGGAGAGAATAATAAACAAAACCCATACAATGACTACTCGTTCTTCTTCTCGTATGTCTAAAGAAGATGCTGATCGAATAACGGAATCTGTGACCAGAAGCATAAGGACACGCTCTTCTACGTTTCCACCCATGGAAGAACAATTTGAGAAGGCAAAACTCGAGACGGATTGTTGTTTTACAGAGGAAGCCTCTTCTTCTAAGACGAAACGTCCACATGAAAAAGCAAATCGCAAGAACAAAGATCCTCCTTTGATGACAAGAGAGCCAACGCCACAGTGGCTTATCCGGTTGATGATAAGAAAGAACAATGGAGTCCTCGAAGACAATTCGAGGAAGATCATAGATAAAGCAATTCTACCAACCGATGTCACGCCAAACAACAATCGTCTCTCGATGCCTCTCCGGCAAATAGTTGAGAAGAATTTCTTGAACCCCGCGGAAGAAAGGATCATCGAAGAAGATGCCAATAGGTCTAAAAAAATAGGAGTAGACGCGATACTCGTGGCTTTTGATCTAAGGGAATTTAAAGTGAAGTTGAAGCTATGGATAATGACTAACTCTCCTCAATACAATTTGTGTAAATGGTGGAATGAAGTGGTCGAAGCTTGCGGTATAGAAGAAGGAAATGATATTCGCGTCTGGTCTTTCCATGCTAATGGCAAACTCTATTTCGCTCTCGTTCCTCTCTCAGAGAAGTGATAATGACTTGCCACAAAAGTAAACTTGGGTTAATTTTTTTCTTATAGCTTTTTTAGGTTTTCCTTTTTTTTTTTTTTTCCTATTTATTATTGTTAATGGAATGTTTTTGGGGTTTTCAACGTGTGTATTTTGAATTTTAAGTTATTTTGATTTTCAAATTTTCATGAGTCTAGACGTTTCTCACATTTCTATTCTTGTTAGATAAGCCAACAATAAGAACACATTAATTCCACTTTTAGTTATACTTAACCAAGCAAAACGTAACTTTACATGCAAAACATTATATTTTTTTTTGTCTTTACTCTAAGGAGTTGGAACAGAACTTAAACACATGATCAGTTGTGCCATGTTGATAAATACATTCCAAAGTGAATGATTCTCCAGTTTTAACGCCATTAGCCTCACAAAAGCCCTTCCAACCAGATCCTAAAGCCACAATTCCATCTTTTGTTAGTAGATATCCAAACCACTTCATTCTGTTTTGACCCAACAAAGTTATCTTCCCTATCTTGTTGATGCCATTAGCTTTCATGAATTCACTTGGAAGAATCTACAAACGATTTGAGTAAACATATCTCGTTAGTAATTAGAATAGACATAAACTAACACATGTCTGATGAACTTACTAGTTTACAGTCTCTGACATCTTCAGGAGTAAGTGTTAATGTCACAAATTGATGACTTTTTGTTGCTGAAGATGAGTCTCTCTTCTCCTCTTTGTTGTTTGTGGCTTTCCTGGTCTCATTTCCACAGCTAGGTTTCATGGATTTTGAATCTTTCTCACTATCTTTTGAACACTCTCTTTGCTGCATATTAATACTTGTGGACTCTAAACTGAACAATCTGAGCATAGGAGTCCCGTTCTCCAAAATTGCCTCCAACGTAAAGGATTCACCGATGTTTAAGCCGTTTGCTTTAGCAAAATCTTTCCAGCCCTTTCTCAAAGTCATTCTTTCGTTGGCTTCCCGTAGAAGATTTACATCCCACTTTGTACCATCTTTACCCAACAAATTTATAATTCCAGGTTTGACCAAGCCATTTTCCCTCGTGAATGGCAATGGAAGATGCTGGAAAACATTTTAACCGAGAATATGACAAATTAGAGTGCAAGTGATAAAACTAACTAACCCTCATAAACAAGATTGGTGAACTCACCTGTCTATATTGTTTGTCAGGCTGTAATGTGTAAGTGTTACTTTCACAAATCGGTTCAGGCTCGGTGAAGTTGAATCTCTACATGTCATTTGCTTCTTCTAACTCTCGAGCTCCATACAGTTTTCTTCGTTGTTTTTGTCTCCTTTTGTTCCATCGTTGAAAGATTCAGTGGAACAGAAACTGAGCACCGGAGTTTTCCTGTTTCCAACTAGTTTGAAAACAAAGATACCTCCTGCTTTTTTTCCGTTTTCATGACAGAAACTTCTCCAACCTCGGCTTATGTAGAAAGTATCAGATGATTTGTTGAACCTCAGATCCATTGGCCATGATCTTTCCTTTTCATCTGTTACAACAATCTCACTACATTTCCTTTTAAGACCAACTGAGTTTGTTAAATCTTGTGGAAGATACTGCAACAAAAAGGGTTCAGACATTTTCAGCACAAAACTTTGTTTAGTTTCATTACTAACCATCTTAACAATAGCAAATGTGAGAGATCACTTTCTTCAGTCTCGTGATTCTATATACACGAAATAAGTAGCAGACAAATAGGGCAATGAAATCAAACCAGACCAGACAAAAACGATATGAAGTTTGGATTGAGAAAATACATGCATACAGTTACATACAAAGATGTTTGATCAAACTCAACCAAAACCATATTGAAGTTAACATTTTGATTTAATTTCAACAAGTTCTCTCCCAAACTGAACCACAACAGGATCTAAACCAAAGTGCCCAACTTTAGAGACAACATTCCATTGACATCGAGTGACTGATTAAAGCACAATATGCAATAATTGTTAACATGTATTGGTTTAATAAGTGATTAAATCACAATATGCAATAATTGTTAACATGTATTGGTTTAATAAGTGATTAAACCACAATATGCAACAAAAAGCATAAGTTTAAGGATAAGTACCAGAGTGGTCTGACTCTGATGAAGAAGCATCAGCTTCTGTATCAGTATTGCTCTTCTTCACTTTCTTCTTTCTAGCAAGTTCTGTATCAATTAAAAAAACAAAACCATATTAAAACCTCATTATACTTTTATTTCAATCTGCTCTTGAAACAACCTTACAAAACCAAGTACTGTTGGAAGTAATGTTGGACATAACCAAGATAGAAGAGAACTGAAGTTACCATGAGCATCACCATCATCTTCTTCTGTTCTCGGGTGGTGCTGATGCTTCTTCCTCGAAATGTAACCTGCGTTAAACAATGTAGAACTAAGAGAGTTATTTATTTGTATAGATACACACACACAAGACCAAATCTTTCTTCTTCAATTTCTTCTTTCTCGCAAGTTCTGAATCAATAAAAAACCAAACTTGTTAAACCCTCTAATACTTCTATTCTAAAACCAAGTAATCTTGGACACTACAACAAGATTATCGACAATTAAGGGACAAAATCATTTCTTCAACGGTTCTAATTTCACTCATTTCCAAAAAATCCCTTAAATTGCTTTCCTTTCACAAAAAGACTTCATTTTTGTAGTTTCGTTATCGACAAAAAACACAACCAAAACTCACCGATCTCGTCCTGCTCATTGTCACTGTTTGGAGCAGGTAAGTCTCGAATCTCACAGCAACTACTAGGTCCTAAATGTGACAAATTTAACACCATTTCGGAAACTCACTATCGACGGTTGCGTCTTCTACTACACGCTTCATTCTTCTGGAAGGTTCGAGAAGAATCGGAAACCCAAAAACAGAAACCCTAGAAATGGCTGTCTCCGGTGAAAAAGACCTTCCTTTTTCAGAGAAGAGAGAAAAAAAAATCACAACTTTGTTTCTTCTTTAAGGATCGAGTTTTAAGTGTAAAGCATACACAAATTCTTAAACTCGGCGCGTATCCTTTATTATTCGGATGAGTAAGTTGAACCGGATATAGCTTTCGGTTTGGCCTCGGTTTAGATTATTTGTTTTCCTTTCTTTAATCTAAATAGAAAAAAAAAGTTTTAAATCGGTAAGAGTTGCTAAGAGCATACGCAGTAATGCATACGCACCAGGGGGTGTATGTAATTAAAAAAAGGAAAAAAATAATGCAAAATTAAAGAGAGAGAGAAAGAGATAAGAGAGAGGTAGAGACATGTTATTTTTTTTCTTTTTTTTAATGCTTCGAAACCGGGTGCAATCTAACACTCGAGTGTATGCTTTTTTTCACTTTTTGTATTTTTTTTTTGAGTTTTTTAATACTTACACTCGGCCAAAGGGTATCCCACTGCACATGGTCTAATAGTGTAGGTTAATACTTAATAGTGTAAGTCTATGTGATGTGACTGTCACTTCTCATGTTAAAAGAGTTTGAATTCTTCTCTTGAAAAAGTACCATTCATGTATTTTTAGTTAACTTTTGATTTTGCATCAACAATGCTTCCCCCAAACCAAACTAGACTACACTTAAATTCTCAACCATATAAACATACATTCATTTAGTTAGTAATTAGTATGATAAAAGTAAATACTAGTGTATTTGTGTGTAAACTCGAAGCCGTAACAAGGGCCACAAAACATGAGTTGTCTAATAAAGAAAAAGCCACTTCTTCTTCTTCGCTTTCTTCTCTTATAGATTTTTTAGGTTTTTCTTTCTATTTATTCTTGTTAATGGAATTTATTTGGGGTTTCAACATGGTGTTTTGGATTTTTAGTGAAGAATTTATATATAACCATATTTGCTTATTTAGATTTTCAAATTTTGGTCTAGACGTTTCTCACATTTCTATTCTTGTTATAACAAAAATAAGGACTGCCCTTGAGTTATAACTTTTAACCAAAAAAGCGGAACTGTACATGCAAAACATTATACTTTGTCTTTACTCTACGGAGTTGGAACAGAACTTAAACACATGATCAGTTGTGTCTTGTTCATAGNAAAGCCCTTCCAACCAGATCCCATAGCCACAATTCCATCTTTTGTTAGTAGATATCCAAACCACTTCATTCTGTTTTGACCCAACAAAGTTATCTTCCCTATCTTGTTGATGCCATTAGCTTTCATGAACTCACTTGGAAGAATCTGCAAACGATTTGAGTAAACATATCTCGTTAGTAATTAGAATACACATAAACTAACACATGTCTGATGAACTTACTAGTTTACAG